>MDKI01282843.1:0-27210 GCA_005239505.1 Nicotiana paniculata
TGTCACTTTAAGTGGAAAAACTCCCGTACCCCTTCGGGGCGTATGAAAAGGGGAGGTGTGACACCGTTCATATAAAGAACGCCAAAATCGTAGTCCGTTTGACCCCTCAAATGGACCCCTAAAGGTCTCTTATTCTCAAGCCCCAAAATCTCATTTTTCTACTGTTTTTCCACGAATTTACACTGGTTTTATATTCTATAATCATCCATGATTTAGTTTTAATAATCAAAATACTTACCTCTATGAAGAACAAGGATTTTCCTCTTCAAAATTCGTCCCCAAAGCTCTTTTCCATACAACAATGGTATAAAATAAGGTTTAAGTCGCGGAAGGATTTATTTAAATATGCCCAGTGATTTATTCACTGCGATCGCGTTAAAAGCCACGCGATTGCGGTTCACATAAGTTCAACCTCACGCGATCGCAACCCAAAGCACGCGATCGCGAAGACCAATTGAACTCGCCCCCACGCGCATGACTTATCCCTACGCGATCGCAACACTCTTCACGCGATCGCACTACTCAACCTCTGCGATCGCGAACACACCTATGCGATCGCAGAGAGTAAAATTCTTCCCCTCAAAATTTGAACTACGCGATCGCGAATGTATCCCTGCGATCGCGTACAAGGACATCAGCAACAGAACACCAGATTTTTCAGTAGGTTCCTAAGGCCAAAAATGCCCGTTAACCACCAGATATAGATCCCGAGCCCCTCGGGACCCCAACCAAAGTTACCAACACATCCCATAACATCATTCAAACTTAGTTGCACTCTCACAACACCAAAATTTACATCAAAACACCAAATTTACATTGGATTCAAGCCTAAGAACTTCGAAATTTCTAAAATCCACCAATGATGCCAAAACCATCCAAAACAACTCCGATTGACCTGAAATTTTGCAGACACATCCAAAATTTCAGTACAAACCTTTTCCAACTGTCGGAATTCCATTCCGACCCCGATAGCCTTTTTTTCACTGCCGCGTCAAAAACTAACTTTCGCCAATTCAAGCCTAATTCTACACCGGACATCACAAAAATATTCCGAACACACTCCTAAGTCTCAAATCACCTAACGAAGCTATGCGAGCCATAAAATCTGCATTCCAAGGTCGTTTACCAATAAGTCAACTCTCAGTTGACTTTTCCCATTATAAGGCTATCTTTAAAGACTAAGTTACTAAATTCTCATTTAACCATTCCGATTTCAAGCCTATCCACTCTAATAAATCAATAATAGAATAACCAATTTATAACAAGTCAATAAAAGTAATTTAAATGCAGGTTTTTATGTAACGACAGGCCGGGTCGTTACATATGCGCTCCCTGGACCAAGCTGAACTCCTCTGTACCTGGATCTGCACACAAGTTGCAGGGGGTAACGTGAGTATACCAAGTCAGTAGTAACGAAACCAAACTACGGGCTGAGAGGTAGTGACAGACTAAACCTCCGACAATTCAAATAACAGTATATAAATTGGACATGATAGTAAAATACCAGGAAATAAATACGACGTAACAAGATATATCTGTAACCCTGCATACTAGCATGAATGCATATGGAATCATGAATGATGTGTACTCATTAATCGAGCTCTCATAAGTTGGTCCACTCAGTACTAGAATACGGCCTTCAGGCCCAGGGAAGTCCACCCCAGATATTACATAAACACAAGTGACACAGTCACTAAGTACTGAGGAAAACGGCTGATCCAGCCCCCACGGAGAAATCCATCTCCGGAACATAATAACCACGGAGAAATCCATCTCCGGAATATAACAACCACGGAGAAATTCATCTTCGAAATATCTGCGCGCTCACTGGGGTGTATAGACTCCGGAGGGGCTCTTTTCAGCCCAAGCGCTATATCAAGCCAACGAAGGCATGATTTCAGGATCGCTGCGGTGTGCAGTCCGACCTCATAACTGTCCCATACTAGGCTCTAAGCCTCACTCAGTCAGTACCTTCCAGTCTCACTTAGAATGCTCTAACATATGCAAAGCAACCCAAACCAATGATAATATAAATAAACTAGCAAATTACGAGACTGGGGCATGAAACATATACTATAACCGGACTGAGTACATGAAAGCAATAATCGCAGATAGAGACAGCAATAATCGACCATTTCGGTCTAAACACTTCGACGTGTAGCCTTAACATTTATACTTAGCACGATTTCTATTTCGTTTCAGGTAATTACCACCTTCACAGTACAATATCAATCTGGGATAACCAATAAACAGTGCCATGGGATGAGCCAGGACAAATATTCGGTAAACGCCCGCTATCAATCCCGAGCCCCTCGGGACCCCAACCAAAGTTACCAACACATCCCATAATATCATTCAAACTTAGTTGCACTCTCACGACACCAAAATTTACATCAAAACACCAAATTTACATTGGATTCAAGCCTAAGAACTTTGAAATTTCTAAAATCCACCAATGATGCCGAAACCATCCAAAACAACTCCGATTGACCTGAAATTTTGCAGACACATCCAAAATGGCATTACCAACATGTTCCAACTGTCGGAATTCCATTCTGACCCCGATAGCCTATTTTTCACTGCCAACCGGAAATCGCCAAAAACTAACTTTCGCCAATTCAAGCCTAATTCTACACCGGACATCACAAAAATATTCCGAACACACTCCTAAGTCCCAAATCACCTAACGAAGCTATCCGAGCCATAAAATCCTCATTCCAAGGTCGTTTACCAATAAGTCGACTCTCAGTTGACTTTTTCCATTATAAGGCTATCTTTAAAGTCTAAGTTACTGAATTCTCATTTAACCATTCCGATTTCAAGCCTATCAACTCTAATACATCAATAATAGAATAACCAATTTATAACAAGTCGATACAATTAATTTAAATGTAGGTTTTTATGTAACGACAGGCCGGGTCGTTACATTCTCCCCCTCTTTAGCAACCTTTCGTCCTCGAACGGGTCAAGAAACATACCTGGAGTTTCAAACAAGTGAGGATATTTTCTCTGCATCTCCCGCCCGGTCTCCTAAGTAGCCTCCTCCACTAGCTGACCTCTCCAATGGACCTTCACTGAAGCTATCACCTTTGACCTCAACTTTCTGACCTCGCGAGCCAAAATAGCCACTGGCTCTACCTCATAAGACATATCATCCTCAAGCTGAACTGTGCTGAAGTCTAACACATGAGACGGGTCACCAATATATTTTCTGAGCATCGACACATGAAATACCAGATGAACACCCGATAGACTAGGTGGCAAGGCAAGTCTATAAGCCATCTCTCCAACCTTCTGAAGCACCTCGAAGGGACCAATAAACCGCGGACTTAGATTGACTCTCTTTCCGAACCTTATAACACCCTTCATGGGTGATACCTTCAGCAATACTTTATCCCCTTCCATAAAAGATACATCTCGAACCTTCCGGTCCGCATAACTCTCTTGCCTAGACTACGCCATGCGAAGTCGCTCCTAAATCAACTTCACCTTCTCCAACGCATCCTGAACCAAATCTGTGCCTAATAACTTAGCCTCACCAGGCTTAAACCAACCAACCGGCGATCTACACCTACTACCATATAAAGCCTCATACGGGGCCATCTGAATACTAGACTGATAGCTGTTGTTATATGCAAACTCCACTAGTGGCAGGAACTGATCCCATGAACCACCAAAATCAATTACACAAGCCCGTAACATGTCCTCCAGAATTTGAATAGTCCTTTCCGACTGCCCGTCGGTCTGAAGATGGAATGCAGTGCTCAACTCTATCTCAGTACCCATACCTCTCTGTACGTCCCTCCAAAATTGAGATGTGAACTGAGTACCCCTGTCAGAAATAATAGAAACCGGAACTCCAAGCAATCGGACAATCTCCTTAATGTAAATACCAGCCTACCGCTCTGAAGTATAAGATGTGCTGATAGGAACGAAGTGCGCGGACTTGGTCAATCTATCCACAATGACCCAAATAGCATCAAAACTCTTCGAAGTTCGTGGAAGCCCAACTACAAAGTCCATGGTGATCCGCTCCCACTTTCATTCCGGAATATTTAACCTCTGAAGTAATCCACCTGGTCTCTCGTGCTCATACTTGACATGGTGGCAGTTGAGACACCGTGCTACATACTCAACAATATCTTTCTTCATCCGCCTCCACCAATACTGCTGCCTCAGATCTTGGTACATCTTCGCGTCACCTGGATGAATAGAATACCGCGAACTTTGAGCCTCTGATAATATTAACTCCAGAATACCATCCATATTGGGCACGCAAATACGGCCCTGCATCCTCATAACCCCGTCATCATCAATAGTCACATCGCGTACAAGGACACCAGCAACAGAACACCAGATTTTTCAGTAGGTTCCTAAGGCCAAAAATGCCTGTTAACCACCCGATATCAATCCCGAGCCCGTTGGGACCCCAACCAAAGTTACCAACACATCCCATAACATCATTCAAACTTAGTTACACTCTGAAAACACCAAAATTTACATCAAAACACCAAATTTATATTGGATTCAAGCCTAAGAATTTTGAAATTTCTAAAATCCACCAATGATGCCGAAATCATCCAAAACAACTCCGATTGACCTGAAATTTTGCAGACACATCCAAAATGGCATTACAAACCTGTTCCAACTATCGGAATTCCATTTCAACCCCGATATCCTATTTTTCAGTACCGACCGGAAATCACCAAAAACTAACTTTCGCTAATTCAAGTCTAATTCTATGCCGGACATAACAAAAATATTACGAACACACTCCTAAGTCCCAAATCACCTAACGAAGCTATCCGAGCCATAAAATACGCATTCCAAGGTCGTTTACCAATAAGTCAACTCTTAGTTGACTTTTCCCATTATAAGGCTATCTTTAAAGACTAAGTTATTGAATTCTCATTTAACCATTCCGATTTCAAGCCTATCAACTCTAATACATCAATAATAGAATAACCAATTTATAACAAGTCGATAAAAGTAATTTAAATGCAGTTTTTTACGTAACGACAGGCAGGGTCGTTACAGACTTCTTGATCTTCTTTAAAGAAGTTTATGGAGTTCAAAAAGTGAAACGAGCGGATGTTTGGTTACTACTTGGTTCCGGTTATGCTCGGTGATTTTGGTTCTCATCACGTACATCATATTGTTTTTGGTTTCTTGTCATTTTCGCTTGAAATTTTCGAAGCTAAAGTTTGTATCAGTTTATGTTCTTATTAAAGAAGCCTCACTTTACAGGTTTTTTTTCTAGTCTTTTGTTTAATATATTTTAATGTGTTTGTTGGAATATAAATTGTAGATAGCTATTTAAGAAAAATAAAGATCTATTATGAAGTTGTTTTGCACTAATTTATATTTCATTTATTATCTGAGTATTATTTGAGTTTTTATTTTTCTCTTAATCCCTTTCTGTGTTTAACAATGTTATTTTTCTAAATCCTTAGCATGTCCTATTCACTGCTGCGATGTTAAAATATTATTATTATTATTATTATTATTATTATTATTATTATTATTATTATTATTATTATTATTATTATTATTATTATTATTATTATTATTATTATTATTATTATTATTAGGTGGCAAAATGGCGTTAATGCTAAATAAGTAAGAGTATCTAGTCCATAAAATTATGTATGATGTTGTGTTATTTAGTAATAAGTAGTTTTTGAGGCTTAAAATAAAGTTAACCATGAGTTCTTTAATGACCATTAATTTACGGCAGTATCACCTTTCAAAATAATAATTTCACTTCCCTTCAAAAATTCATGTAAGATCCTTGTATCATGTTTTGAATTTAGATTTTAATTGAATATTGCTTTATGTATTATTTGGAATATTTTTTTTATATTTGTAAAACTCACGAGAGAAGTGGGTTTCCATTGATTAGTTTTTTTTTCTTTCCTTCTTAGTTTAGGTTGATCTTTCTTTTAGTGTGATTAACGGGGAATATCATTATTTGGTTCAATTTGTGATTTGACTTGTTAGTTTTAATAATCTTTTATTTTTAGCATGTTTGGATTTTGATTTGGAGTTGCTAGACATGCATTATTTTAGTTTGTTGATAATTATGCTGATAAAGTAGGTTTGCGGGAGAATACAATATATATATATGAGGGATGCAAATTAATTCAAAACCCGTTGTAAGAAATAAAATAATTAGAGTGATTATAACGAAATAATTGGGAGGGAGCGAAACGAGCCATGATCTAATTCAAGACTCGTTCCAATAAGTAAAAATAATAATAATAAGAAAATTATACCAATAAACGTCTCGAATCTGAAAGAGACAAAATAATTGAAATAATCTAAAACACTAGAAAAATTTTAGATGCACTTTAAATATTAGCACATGTGTTCATACCCGATCCTTGGATTGATATGCTTAAATAATAAAATGAACATGTGCGCATTCCGCATCTCGATGCCTTTAAATTTAAAATAATTATGTTATAATAATGTGTACGTTCCGTACCTTGGTTTAATATTTAATTTCAAAGAAGTACCTTGTGTGCGTACCGCATCTTGGTGAACACATAAAAAAATACAATAATTAATTAAGCGGTAGTAGGCAAACCATAATCAATAAAGTATAATCATATCCAAGAATTGATTTAAGCCGGACATTAATCAATAAAAGCGACCGTGCTAGAACCACAGAACTCGAGGGGTGCCTTACACCTTCCCTTCAGTCAACAAAATTCCTTACTCGGTCTTCTGTTTTCGTAGACCATAAATTAAGAGTCAAATATTTGTTTTGATAAGGGATTCAAAATAAAAGGTGACTTGGAACACCAAAACTCAATTCCAAGTGGCGACTCTAAATAATAAATAATCCTTTTTCAAAACATCACTTTAATTAGAAAAACTCTTCTAACTCAACCACGTAATAGGGTTGTGTGGAACATAAAAGAGGTGTGACAGCTCTGGCGACTCTGCTGGGGACATTTAATAAGAATTCGAGCTTTGTATATTGATTCTTATTTGGCTTTTATCATGTCTTGGATATTATTGTGTTTGGGAACCTAATGTGCTATTTGTTGCTTATTACCGCTTTAATATTTATTTGAACTGTGATATAAATTGTATCCTCTTTCGCACCCCTCTGATTCCTCTTATAGGTAGTTATGTTGTGTTTGCTTACCAGCATCACAAAATTTGTGTCTTGAGATAAAGCCAGTTAGCCTATCAGCTTCTGATGAAGGATTTAGTCACACATGTTTAGGCGGGAGAGCCGTTAGCTAGCCAGAGGAGAGGGAAAGAGAAAATATCCCCAAGTTTTCATAAAGTACTCGTTTTTGTTTTTTTTTTTAAATTAAATTTTTTGAAGGGTTTTGGTGCGTAAAATCATAATTTTTAAAATAGTATTTTTAGTTATTTTAACCGAACTACGCGGGTCTGATTCTCACCGGATGTGAGATACGTAGGCAACCTTCATCGGGTCCAGCCCCCAATTTTCAATAATTCAACAATATTTTTGTTGTTCTTCAGAAGTTTTTCTTTCGAAAATTTAAAAAAAAATCAAAATTCAAAAATATTTTCTCTTTTCTCTAGAAGTCTTTTCATTTATAAATCCAAAATAAAAGTTCAAAATCCAAAAATATGTTCTTTCTTCTTTAGAAGTCTTTATTTCGAAAAATCGCAAAAACAAATAATATTCAAAATCCAAAAATATTTTCTTCATCTTTAGAGGTTTTTCTTTCGAAAATTCAAAAACAAAAAAAGAAGTAGAAATCCAAAAAATATTTTCCTTGTTAGGAGCTTTCATCAGTCTAAATTGTATAAGAGTAAGAGTTAGTTTATTTAGTTTATTCTTGATCCCCTGAACTACGTAATGGTCTGATTCTTACGGCGTCATACTACGTAGGCAATCCTCATTGGATGCGATCATAGCCGTTAAAAAAATTGGAAAAAAAGGAAAGAAAAAGAGCGTTAATTCCTAGAGGAAATAAATCAATAAGCCGGGATGAAGCATGAAGCCTTCCAAGATCATTTTAGAAAGGAAAATAGAATTAGGTGCATGCCGTATAATAATATCTGCAAAATGCCTAACTCTAACACGTTTGTTGTTTGTCATTTTAAAAGATAAAGTTAAATAGAGGTGGTTGGTTTGTGGTTTAAACTGGTGACTCACCCTTAACACGAGATCAAAAGGAAAAAATAAAATGGCAAACAACAGTGAGAATGAGTCAGATAATGATGATGTCCATGGACAATTGATCGGACAAGGTTCGGGACTGGTTGAAGAAGTAAGAGTGTTGAAACAACAATTGGCAGAGATGTACCAAGCTTGGGTTAATGGACAAGCACCGCCCCCACTACCCATAGGGCCTTCAGACAATCTTCATAGTGTGTCAGTTGCAAGTCAAGTGCCCATCTCCATAACAAGTAATCCGTTGTACCAACCTGGATTCAGTCCGAGCATTAACCTTCCCATTATCCCCAGTACCTCCATTCCACGTCCTCCATCCAAAACCCTCAGAATTCCTCAGAACATGTTCCCAGTTGAGATCGAAAAGCATGACAAGAATATGGAACAAGAGGAAATGACCAGAAAAATGAAGAGCTTGGAACAAACCATGAGAAACACACAGGGTTTGGGAGGCCACAAGAGTGTTTCGTTTAACAATCTATGCATGTTCCCCCATGTTCATTTGCCACCCGGCTTCAAGACCCCCAAGTTTGATAAGTATGACGGGCATGGTGATCCCGTTGCTCATTTGAAGAGGTATTGTAACCAATTACGGGTAGCAGGAGGCAAACAAGAATTACTCATGGCTTATTTTGGGGAAAGTTTGACAGGAATTGCTTCAGAGTGGTTCATAGATCAAGACATCTCTCACTGGCACGTTTGGAACGACATGGCTCAAGATTTTGTCCGACAGTTTTAGTACAATATTGATATAGTTCTAGACCGCTCATGTCTCGTCAACATAAAGAAGAAACCATCAGAAAGCTTCAGAGAATATGCAACCAAGTGGACAGAGCAGGCTTCTAGGGTCAAACCACCATTGAAAGAAGCAGAAATGATTGACTATTTTCTCCAAGCTCAGGATCCTGATTACCTCCATTACATGTTGGCCGCCATTGGTAAGCCTTTCACTGAGGCGATTAAGATTGATGAAATAGTTGAGAATGGCATGAAATCGGGCAAAATTGTGAGTCAGGAAGCCCTTAAGGCGACCACACAAGTAATTCAAAGTCGGTCAGGCAGTTCCGAAAATCGGAAAAAGAAAGAGGAAGGATCCATGATGGCATCTGGGTTTGTGGGAGTTCAAAGAGGAATAGTTCCTTCTTATATGCAATTCCAACAAAGACAATCCAATTCTCCTAAACATTACTATCCACCTCAGGGTCCCCAATACTCAGTTCCCCCGTAAAAATACATAGTGTTTAATGCTCAGGCTTATGCTAGGCCTCCCAATCACCAACAATAGTGGGCACCGATTCCACAAGGCTCCTGTAAACTTTGCCCGAATATTCAGGCATCATATAATCCTCGTCCCCTACAAGGATATGTGATAGAGGAGGAGCCAAATAAAGAGTTCACCCTAGTTGGAGAATCGTATACAAGCCTATATCGAAAGTTGATGCAATTGAAGTTGATTAAACCTGTTATGCCGCGTTATGTGAATCCAAATTCAAAAGGTTTTGATTCTAGTTCAAGATGTGAGTATCACTCTAATACCCCAGGTCATAGTACTTAAAATTGTTGGACATTAAAGAAAGCCATTGAAAATTTGATTGAAGAAAAGGCAATTGTGGTATCAAACAATTCGCTCCCAGCTCATGATAATTTACATTTTATTGGGATGATTTGTGATGATCGGGATTATAAGCAGTCTAGAAAGACAAAGATGGTTGTTGGAACCATAGGGAAAGAACCAAAAGTGATAGTGATCCCTCTACAATTGGCACTATTGATTGTGAAAGGTGCGAGTTCTAGTTTGAACTTGGCAGGTTCTGAAAAATGATTCTCTATGTCCCTAGAAGCACAAAAAAGGTTGAGTTTCAATTGGGTGAGCCAAAACTTTACATCCCTGGGGCCATTCAAAAGATTGTTCCAAAAAATATTTTCAGAAATATAACAGAGTCAGTTGTGATCCGACCTGTTGCACAACTCCTAGTGACAAACATAAAAATTATTCCCTGGAATTATAACAAGACTCTCATGACATACAAAGGAAAATAGATAGTCGAAGAAGCAGATGAAATGGGGGGCTTGACCCGCTCTAGAAGGTGCTACTCGCTAGAGGAATTGAGAAAATCTAAGCAAGGAAGGGAAAGTCACTTGCCAGTGAAAGAACCCGTTGCAGAAAAAGAAGCGGAGGAATTCCTTAAGAAGATGAAAATGCAAGACTACTCAATCATTGACCAATTAAGGAAAAACCCTGCTCGGATTTCTTTGTTATCTCTGCTTTTGCACTCGGAAGAACATCACCGTGTATTTATCAAAACTCTGAACGAGGCATATGTCTCATAAAAGACAACGGTGAATTACCTAGAAAAAATGGATGAAAGTTTGAAGTAAGTAGAATTACTTTCAGTGATGATGATTTGCCTGAAGAAGGGGCTGGGCACAATAAAGCTTTGCATCTTATGGTCAAATGTGAAGGACATTACGTGAAAGGAGTCATGATTGACGGAGTCTCAAGTGTAGATGTATACCATCTTTCTACTCTACAAGAGTTGAACATTGACACTAACATAATTCGAACTAGTAATGTCAGCATCAGAGCTTTTGATGGTTCAATAAGCGACACTATTGGGGAAATCGAACTCACCATGACAATCGTCCAGGTTGATTTTAACATTGTCTTTCAAGTGTTGGATATGAAAACTTCCTATAATTTTCTTCTGGGAAGGCCGCAGATCCATATGGCCAGAGCTGTACCATCCACCCTACATCAAATGGTCAAATTCGAGTACGACAGGCAAGAAGTTATTGTTCATGGGGAGGATGACTCATCCGCCTATAAAGACCAATCCATTCCATGTATCGAGGCCAAGGAAGGATGTGAATCCCTCATATATCAAGCATTTGAGGTTTTTGAAGTAGACCAAGTGGAAGAAGGAAAACCAATTCAGCATCCTCGTCTGCAGCCACATCTGTGATGGTAGCTTCGTTGATGTTAAGGAACGGCTATGAACCAGGAAAAGGATTAGGATCCTCTCTGCAGGGAATTGTGAACCTTGTTGATCCATTTTTGAAGAAAGATACCTTTGGTTTGGGTTTTAAACCAACGTCAGCTGACATAGACAGAGCCAAGGCCCGCAAAAAGAATGGTTGGAATTTGTCCAAACCAATCCTTCCCATTGCCTACTCTTTTATCAAGCCACAATTTGAAGGAGTCCAAAATCTTTCTACTCAGAATGACATTGATGAAGTTTGCCAGGATCTCAAGGAGATGTTCTATGAGATCAATATGGTTCAAGTTGGTGAGGGCCTTACCCGTGCAAGTTTTCAGTTGATTGGTTGTCACGCCCCAAAATCGAGGGACGCGGCCGGCACTCAACCGGGTGACCCCAGTCAAGCAAACACGATTTACCTTTCCTACTCAATGCGCTTCCCAGTGTTTATATCTTCCATTATTTATGTGAAACAGTGAGATAAGCTTAAAAGTGTGTGATTACCACAATAAGTCCAATTTGTTTTCCTCATTTTACATTATTATACTAGATTTCCCAAAACATACATAATAGATACAACACTTCCCAATACGGACCACGATTACGAGAAAATACAACCACTGCCCAAAATATACATATACACCCACATAGTGTCGACGGAGCCTCTAAGAGTGCTAGGAGTTTATACGATACTTGCCAGCAACAAGGCCCTGGCTATACCTTACAATACATAATATACTCAAAAGGAGATGGCAGGAACTACACATGGCCCCGAGAGGAAGTGGGGCTCACCAGTACAGCTGAAGGAGGATGAGGAGAAAGCACAACTAACGGCGAGCTAAGCTACCTGCTATGGACCCACCTACATCCATATAAAAGATGTAGCGCCCCCGGCAAAAGGGACGTTAGTACCGTGGAATAGTACTAGTGTGTATAAACAAACTTTATCCTAAGTACAATCAAACAGTACACAATTAAGAGACAATAATAGAACCAATTACTCAATGCACGTGGAAAGAAACAACCAAAAGCAAACAAGTATCACAATCTCTCCCTTTTTCCCCTTTCAACATCATCATATTCAAGAGCTCATAGATTTTCATTTCAGTAGTGATAATGATCACATTCCATCCTTATTACCTCGGCCATACTTATTACATCGGCTACCCTTATCACCTCGGCCACCCTTATTACCTCACACCTCATCAAGCTTATTACTTCGTGTTGCGACGCGCAACCCGATCCCACCTGACAATCATGTTTCATAACAACAACCACAAACAATTACATCACAAGAATTATCATTTCAGGGAATCACAAGTTCATATCAACAATTTATTTATTTGGGCCCAAGGCACCATAACTCTCATCAAGTAGTAATTCATGTACATAGTGTTTCCATAATCGTTCAACTCATTTACATCATTTCACAATACCCTTTTTCATTACTTTCTACGCACGACTTTTAGCCATTATATACATTCCCAAACTTGGGCACATCAACAATCTTTCATTCATTACACATCCTTTCATACCGATACCCTTTAGCATTTACGAGCTTTGCACAGAATCAAATAGGCACATCAAAGCACTTTTCACAACCTCATATAGCACGGTAGCATGACAGTCAACTAAGACAATCAGAGAATAGAATCTTACGTCTCATTTGAACAATCAATTCACATATTTCCAAACAAGGTACGCATGCCGTATACTCGGACCCAACAAGAGGATTCTACGAAGATTAAAGTTATCCATACATACCTCGAATCGGGATTTTTCCTTAATTTCTTTCTCAAATCACCGGACCTTCTAGCACCTTCAATCTAATACACAATGCGGCACATTTAAACTTAGAATTAGGAATCATGAACATGTCTTGAACTCATTTGAGCTTTCTATCAAACACTAGGTGTTCCTTTAGATTAAATAACCCATTTTTAGTGAAAGGTTACTCCAACCTATTTTTCTTTACTATATTATGATAAAATGGGTACATGCATGCAAGATTCTTAACCCTATCTTTATCGACTATCCTACCCATGCTTCATTTTAACAAAAATCTGGAAATTAGGGTTAATGAGGTAGAATCTTACCTCTTAGAGTGAAGAAATTTGTGTTCTAATTGATTAGTTCCAAGCTTGAGTGATGAAGGAAGACCAATTTGATGAAGTTGGGACTTTCTCTCTCTAGAACCCACTCTTTCCTCTCTCTACTCTCTCTAATATCTCAGAAAAATGGTTAAAAATGAAGGGGAGGGGTATTTTAATGAACTGGGGTCGGGTTTTAAAATCAAAAAAATAAGAGCCCGACACAAGAATGCGGTCAGGAATGCGATCGCATTCCTGACATGGGGTCCGCAGATCCGACCGCATAATGGCCCTCAAGACGGGACAAAATCCAAAACACACTGCCCAGGTATGCGACCATTGTGCGGTCCGCATACACGTTATGCGATCGCATAATGCGTTGCATAACTTCCCTCCCAAAATCATAGGCAACAATGCGACAGCTTATGCGGTCCGCAGAACTGAAATGCGATCGCATATTGGACCGCATAGTTGACCTTAAATGGGGCAGTGATTTGCCCGTGTATGCGACCATTATGCGGTCCGCATACACGTTATGCAATCGCATAGTGCGTCGCATAACACCTACTTTCTGGAAAATTTTATTCTTTAAGACTCGAGGTACTTTTTACTCAATTTAGGTCCGTTTCAAAAATTTCCACAATAAAAAAAACTCGGGGACTCATTCGGGCATTATTTTAAAACAAGAAAATTTTACGGGTCTTTACATCCTCCCCTCCCCCCCCCCCCTTAAAATCATTCGTCCTCGAATGAGAGTTTTGGAAATCATTTAGTTTTGAAAGCATGATATGATACTTCCAGATTTTCACTAACTGTAATCTTTCAGAAAAATTTCGCTAGAGTTCCCTTTGTAATTAGACCTATCTACCTGTCAGAGAGCCCCCGAAACACATTTCCACGCACCATTACACAATTTTAATCACCCAATAACTCACACACAATGTTGTTACCTCAACAATTGGCAGACATTCAATCATTTTGTCAAATACACATAGTTCTTTCTTCTAATACAACAAATTTGCACATGATGCACATTTTTGCACATAACCTGGTCGTTTTAATGAGTCCCATACAACCCAATCACCTCAATACACTATATTCGTTTCAATTAATCATTACCAACCTACTCTACCATTAATCACTTGCCTAACACAAACGTTCCACAACACTTTCATTTACCTCAAGGGTTGCACACTACCCAAATAGAACTGCGGGTTCAATTTTAGCATACATTGGAAAATTACAACAATAAGGAAATTAGGGGGAAATGGGGTGCTTTGGCACAAAACTGAACATAGAGTATAATTTTCTTAGAGATGACAGTTCTGACGAACACTACTAGACTTATTCAAACAAATGGGGATATTTTTATTTCATCTCATTTTCCGCTTCCGACGTGGCTTCCTCAATGCGCTGACTTCGCCACAATACTTTAACTGGAGCAACTTCTTTGTTCCTCAATCTACAGACTTATCTATCAAGAATAGCAACCGGAACCTCTTCGTACGATAATTCTTCATTAACCTCAATAGTCTAAACTGGCACGATGGCTGATGGATCTCCAACTACTTTCTTCAACAGGGACACGTGGAACACCGGATGCACTAATGACAATTCAGGGGGTAATTCCAACCTATAAGCCACTTGTCCTATCCTTTGAGCAATCTGATATGGCCCGACATACCTTGGGCTCAATTTCCCTTTCTTCCCAAACCGCATCACTCCCTTCATGGGAGTACTTTCAAGAATACTCAATCATCAACTTGGAATTCCATCTCTCTTCGACGAACGTCCGCATAGGATTTTTTACGGCTCTGAGCGGTTTTCATCCTCTCCCGAATGACTCTGACTTTTTCCAATGCCTAGTGCACAAGATCTGGCCCTAACAATTCTGCTTCACCAACCTCGAACCACCCAATCAGAGATCTACACCTCCTTCCGTACAATGCCTCAAATGGGGCCATCTGAATACTAGCGTGAAAGCTGTTATTGTAAGAAAATTTGATAAGCGGTAAATGATCATTCCAACTACCCTTGAAGTCCAACACACAAGCCCGTAACATATCTTCAAGAGTCTGAATAGTCCGCTCTGCCTGACCATCAGTCTGCGGATGGAAAGTTGTGCTGAGATTTACATGAGTACCCAAACCTTGCTGAAATTTCCTCCAAAAATTAGCCATGAACTGGGCTCCTCGGTTTGAGATAATGGAAACTGGAGTACCATGAAGCCTAACTATTTCCTTGGTATACAACTGAGCGTACTGTTCTGCAGTATCGGTGGACTTGACCGGCAAGAAGTGAGCTGATTTCGTGAGTCGATCCACTATCACCAAATCGAGTCGAACTTACGCTGAGTGCGAGGTAACCTTACCACTAAATCCATGTTGATCATTTCCCATTTCCACATTGGAATTTCCATAAGCTTAGTTAACTCATCAGGCCTCTGATGCTCAACCTTCACCTGCTGACAATTCGGACATTTAGATACAAAGTCTGCCACACCTCTTTTCATACGGCTCTACCAATAAATTTCCCGGATATCTTGATACATTTTCGTAGAACCTGGGTGCACGGAATACCTGGATTCGTGACCTTCCGCCATCATCCTCTCCCGAAGATTATCCACATCAGGAACATATAACCTTCCCTGGCACCATAAAACACCATCATCGCTCCCGAGTAAAAATGCCGAAATCTTGCTATTCAAAACTGCCTCCTTCAATTGCGCCAATGCTGGATCAATAAACTGCTTCTCCTTGACTTCCGCTACAAGTGATGATTCTGCCCTATTATGCACCATGACTTTCCCCTCGTCTGAGGTCAAGAGACAGACCCCCAGACTAGCCAATTGACAAACCTCCCGAGCCAACGACCTCTGATCTTCCTCCAAATGAGCCAGACTACCCATAGACTTCTGACTGAAAGCGTTGGCCATTACATTTGCTTTCCCTGGATGGTACAGAATGTTCATATCATAATCCTTAAGCAATTCTAACCATCGCCGATGTCTTAAATTCAACTCCTTCTGCTTGAACAAATATTGGAGACTCTTGTAGTCTGAGAACACATCCACATGGACCCCATACAAATAATGCCGCCAGATTTTTAATGCAAACACAACTGCCGCGAGTTCTAAATCATGCGTCGGATAATTCTTCTCGTGATTCTTGAGTTTCCTGGAAGCATAGTCTATAAACTTCCCGTGTTGCATCAACACATCCCAAACCAACCCTTGAAGCATCACAATAAACCACACATTCCTCCGTGCCTTCTGGCAAAGTTAACACTGGTGCCGAAGTCAATCTTGATTTCAATTCCTGAAAGCTCTTCTCACAAGCGTCAGACCATTGGAACTTAGTTGCCTTCTGCGTCAATTTAGTCAATGGTGAGGCGAGGGTAGATAACCCCTCAAAAAACCTCCGATAATACCCGGCTAGACCAAAAAAACTGCGGATCTCTGTCGGGGTCATTGGTCTAGGCCAATACTTCACCGCTGTGATCTTTTAGGGATCAACCTTAATCCCTTCTCTGGAAACAACATGACCCAAAAATGTGACTGACTCCCACCAAAATTCACATTTTGAAAACTTGGCATACAATTGGTGTTGATGAAGAGTCTGCAGAACTGCCCTAAGGTAATTAGCATGATCCTCCCGACTGCGCGAGTAGACAAGGATGTCATCAATAAAAACAATCACGAAGGAGTCAGGAAACGGTTTGAAAACCCGATTCATAAGATCCATGAAAGTCGCTGGAGCATTGGTCAGTCCAAATGACATTACCAAAAATTCAAAATGGCCATAACGAGTCCTGAAGGTGGTCTTAGGAATATCCTGCTCTCTGATCTTCAACTGGTGATACCCCAATCGTAAATCAATTTTGGAGAAGAACCTCACACCCTGCAATTGGTCGAACAAATCATCTATCCAAGGCAATGGATACTTGTTTTTGATAGTGACATTGTTGAGCTGCCAATAATAAATACACATCCGAAGCGACCCATCCTTCTTCCTAACGAAAAGAACTGGAGCGCCCCACGGCGACACACTCGGCCGAATGAACCCCTTCTCTAATAAGTCTTTCAACTGCTCCTTCTCTTTCTCAACTCTGCTGGCGCCATTTTGTATGGTGGAATAGATATTGGTTGCGTATCCGGCAATACATCAATCCCAAAATCAATCTCTCTATCTGGCGGAATCCCTGGAAGCTCGTCCGAAAATACTTCAAGAAACTCATTCACGACTGGGATAGACTCGAGGGCAGACACTTCTGAAGTGGTGTCCGCAACCTGGACCAAATGATAAACACACCCCTTTTTAATCATCTTCGAGGCCTTAAGGTAGGAAATAAACCTACCCTTTGGCACCACACCATTCCATTTCCACTCAATAAGTGACTCATTAGGAAAATCTAGTCTTATAATTCTGGTTCGTCAGTCAAGTTTAGCAAATCACGAGTAAAGCCAATCCATCCCCATGATAACATCGAAATCTACCATCCCTAGTTCGATAAGATCGGCCGTGGTATCTCGACCACACACCGTGACAACATAATTCCTATAGACTCGTGCAGCTGTAATGGAATCACCAACCGGAGTCGACACAGAGAACGGCTCATGAAGTTGTTCGGGTTCTATCCCAAAACTTGAAGCAATAAATGGGGTAACATAGGACAAGGAGGACTCCAGATCAATAACAGCATAACAATCAATGGCTTGGACAACTAGAATACCTGTAACAACATTTGGAGAAGCCTCCGCACTCTGGCGACCACTCAAAGCATAGAACAGGCTGGGTCCACCTCTACCACGAGCTCCACCTCTAACTGCACCACGCCCTGCTGGAGCTGGAGGACGTACTGAAGATGTGGCGACTGAAAAACCACTCCCCATGCCCTGACTGGGCGCACGGCAATCCCGCCGAATATGACCACTCACCCCACACCCGTAGCATATCGGGATATCCAGGTAACAAGGCTCGGTATGGAACCTCCCACACTTAGGGCAGAGAGCCCTCCTCTGCTGCTGGAACCTCCCTCCTGGACGACCGGACTGATGGGGTCTCCTACTGTCTGATCCTGGTCCCGAGCGACTGCTCTGCTGATAACGGTGCACTGATGGCGGTGCACTGGATGAGGACTGAATATAAGACTGGGATGGCCCTGATGGTCCTCTCCCCTGAACTGGTCTCCCTCCTCCAACTGAACTCCCCGAGTGGCCCGCTGACAGGGCCCTGCTGATACTCTCCCTCTCCAACCTTATCTTCAATTTTATAGCTTCCGTGGCCTGGGCGTATCCCACTATCTTACCATAATTCATGTCTGAGTGCAAGGCAGCTATAGCAGCTTCATTCACAACCAAGGGACTGAGGTCCTGAACAAACCGTCGAACTCTGGCATCCATAGTCGATACCAACTGAGGAGCGTACTTGGACAACCTCACGAACTCCATGTGGTACTCCCACACACTCATATTAACCTCCTTGAGAACCTCAAACTCCGTGGCACGGGCTGCATAGTCTCGGCAGGAAAGAAGTGATCCATGAAAGCATCAACGAACTCATCCCATCTCGCCAGAGGACTTCCCTCCCCACGGGAATACTCCCACATCTCGAACCAACAATACGCTGCTCCCCTCAACCTATAAGATGCTAACTCAACCCTCTCTGTCTTTGTAGCCTTCATAAACCAAAGCGTCCTGTACATTTCATCTAGAAAGTCCTGCGGATCGGCCTCTGGATCAATACCTGAGAACTCTGGAGGGGCCAACCGCAGAAACTGGTTGACTCTGGAACCAGCGAAATCTCCCTGTCCGCTAGAGGACGTAGGGGTAGCATTAGATCTTTGGGCCTGAGCGGCCACTAACTGGGAAACATATGAATAGCTCTCCTGAGGTCCCCATCGGAAGTACCGGGACCTGGAGCTGGAATCGAAGAAGGATCAGGAATATCGGCGGGAGGGATTGTAGCACCCTCCGCCGCAGTAGGAATAGGAACACTCTGATCTGGAACAGATAGGCCAGATGGATTCAAGGTCGGGGATTCACTCTCACCCGCACCATCGGGTACAAAATTTACGGCCACACTTAGGGCGGCATTGGCCTCTAGGCCGAGTCGAGCTCTCTTCTTTGGTGCCATCGCTGAAAATATTGGAACATAGTACGAGTTAGACAAGAATACTTTCACTTTCCACTTCACCGCACGATATAGAATAACAATGAAAAGGGGTGTTTCCTAAATGTCCATGTAGCCCCCTAATTATAGATGTGGTCGACAACACACTGATAAGAAGGGCTCTACTAGACACGGCTCCGAGACATCCTAGGACACTTCTAAAACCTTAGGCTCTGATACCAAGCTTGTCACGCCCCAAAATCGAGGGACGCGACCGACACTCGACCAGGTGACCCCAATAAAGCGAACCCGATTTACCTTTCCTACCCAACGCGCTTCCCCGTGTTTATATCTTCCATTATTTGTGTGAAACAGTGAGATAAGCTTAGAAGTGTGTGATTACCACAATAAGTCCAATTTGTTTTCCTCATTTTATATTATTATACTAGATTTCCCAAAACATACATAATAGATACAACACTTCCTAATACGGACCACGATTACGAGCAAATACAACCACTGCCCAAAATATATATATACACCCGCATAGTGTCTACGGAGCCTCTAAGAGTGCTAGGAGTTTATACGATACTTGCCGGCAACAAGGCCCCGGCTATACCTTACAATACATAATATACTCAAAAGGAGATGGCAGGACCTACACATGGCCCCGAGAGGAAGTGGGGATCACCAGTACAACTAAAGGAGGATGAGGAGAAAGCACCACTAACGGCGAGCTGAGCTACCTGCTATGGACCCACCTACATCCATATAAAAGATGTATCCCCCCCCAGCAAAAAAGACGTTAGTACCGTGGAATATTACTAGTATGTATAAACAAACTTTATCCTAAGTAAAATCAAACAATACACAATTAAGAGACAGTAATAGAACCAATTACTCAATGCACGTGGAAAGAAACAACCAAAATCAAACAAGTTTCACAATCTCTCCCTTTTTCCCCTTTCAATATCATCATATTCAAGAGCTTATAGATTTTCATTTCAGTAGTGATAATGATCACATTCCATCCTTATTACCTCGGCCACCCTTATTACCTCACACCTCATCAAGATTATTACTTCGTGTTGCGGTGCGCAACCCGATCCCACGTGACAATCATGTTTCATAACAGCAACCACAAATAATTATATCACAAGAATTATCATTTTAGGGAATCACAAGTTCATATCAACAATTTATTTATTTGGGCCCAAGGCACCATAACTCTCATCAAGTAGTAATTCATGTACACGGTGTTGCCATAATCATTCAACTCATTTACATCATTTCACAATACCCTTTTTCATTACTTTCCACGCACGACTTTTATCCATTATATACATTCCCACACTTGGTCACATCAATAATCTTTCATTAATTACACATCCTTTCATACCGATACCCTTTAGCATTTACGAGCTTTGCACAGAATGAAATAGGCACATCAAAACACTTTTCACAACCTCATATAGCACGGGAGCATGACAGTCAACTAAGACAATCAGAGAATAGAATCTTACGTCTCAACACATTTGAACAATCAATTCACATATTTCCAACAAGGTACGCATGTCGTATACTCGGACCCAACAAGAGGATTCTATGAAGGTTAAAGTTAGCCATACATACCTCGAATCGGGATTTTTCCTTAATTTCTATCTCAAATCACCGGACCTTCTAGCACCTTCAATCTAATACACAATGATGGCACATTTAAACTTAGAATTAGGAATCATGAACATGTCTTGAACTCATTTGAGCTTTCTATCAAACACTAGGTGTTCCTTTAGATTAAATAACCCCTTTTTAGTGAAAGGTTACTCCTACCTATTTTCCTTTACTAGATTATGATAAAATGGGTACATGCATGCAAGATTCTTAACCCCATCTTTATGGACTATCCTACCCATGTTTCATTTTAACAAAAATCTGGAAAGTAAGGTTAATGAGGTAGAAGCTTACCTCTTAGAGTGAAGAAATTTGTGTTCTACTTGAGTAGTTCCAAGCTTGAGTGATGAAGGAAGACCAATTTGATGAAGTTGGGACTTTATATCTCTATATCCCAGTCTTTCCTCTCTCTAATATCTCAGAAAAATGGTTAAAAATGAAGGGGAAGGGTATTTTAATGAACTGGGCTCGGGTTTTAAAATCAGAAAAATAGGAGCCTGACACAAGAATTCGGTCAGGAATGAGATCGCATTCCTGACATGCGGTCCACAGATCCGACCGCATAATGGCCCTCAAGATGGGACAAAATCCAATACACACTGCCCAGGTATGCGACCATTGTGTGGTCCGCACACACGTTATGCGACCACATAATGTGTCGCATAAATTCCCTCCCAAAATCATAGGCAACAATGCCACAACTTATGTGGTCCCCAGAACTGAAATGCGATCGTATATTGGACCGCATAGTTGATCTCAAATGGGGCAGTGATCTGCCCGTGTATGCGACCATTATGCGGTCCACATACACGTTATAAGATCGCATAGTGCGTCACATAACACCTACTTTCTGGAAAATTTTATTCTTTAAGACTCGGGGTACTTATTACTCAATTTAGGTCCATTTAAAAAATTTCCAAAATAAAAACAACTCGGGGACTCATTCGGGCATTATTTTAAAACAAGAAAATTTTACGGTTCTTTACATTGGTCTAGATACCTTGCTCAACAACTGGGAAGCAACTGCTCTTCACATCATGAAGGAGCCTTGGTAATCTGTTTCGTTGATTTTTCTGTATTTGGATTATTTTAAGAGTTGTAATCCAGATATTTTAGTTTAATTGCTTTGCTTTGATGTTAACCCTTCTATCCTTTCAAATTCAATGAAACGAAGTTCTATTTTCTTAGTAAAATTCTATCTTTTCCTTTTCCTAATTTTTGTTAATTTCTTATCCTTTTCAGTTTCGTTAATGTTGGCTTTAAAAACATGACATGCACGCGGAATTCATGCCCAGATCTTAAAAAGTTGTCTCAAGAAGTTGAGATTCCCTGTCTCCTAATCATTTTCGAAGCAGGGATTGAAGACACTGACTGGGTGAAGTCCCGATTGGAACAGTTGAGTTTAATTGATGAAAAGCATTTGGTGACAGTTTGTTTTGGTCAATTATACCAACAAAGAATGGCACGCGCTTACAACAAGAAAGTGCGCTCAAGACAATTTAAGGTAGGACAACTTGTTTTGAAACGTATCTTTCCGCACCAGGAAGAAGCAAAAGAAAAGGTCGCCCTGAATTGGAAAGGTCCTTACCTCGTCAAGAAAGTATTGTCAAAAGGAGCCCTACACTTGATAGATACAGAAGGACAGGTGACTGATATATCCGTTAACGCGGATGCGGTCAAGAGATATTATGTCTGACATGAATCTGTTAGGGAAATTTTATACTTAGCATTCTCAGGTTGGGATGACGAAAGGCTATCTTTCTCACTACCCAAACACTGGCCAACCCTAGTTAGCCCTTTGAAGCCTTGTTTATATTATTTCTTTGTTTTTCCCTCTTTTGGAACCATTTTGCTTAATAAAAAAAAAAGTCAAAAAAAAAAGGAAATAAAAAAAATCAAATAAAAAATCATCAAAACGAGTTCATGTTAATTGAACTACGTCTGACCTGATTCCAAAAGGATACGTAGGCAGCCTCACTCTGGGGTTCGGTCACACTAATACAATAATCCACAATTTCCAGTATTCAAAGAAACTGGGGCATGATTTTATATTATTTTTCGACGGTGTTTCTGTCAAAATGGTTC
Organism: Nicotiana paniculata; assembly: GCA_005239505.1. Lineage (NCBI taxonomy): Eukaryota > Viridiplantae > Streptophyta > Magnoliopsida > Solanales > Solanaceae > Nicotiana > Nicotiana paniculata. The sequence continues at coordinate 23,099 of MDKI01282843.1, forward strand.
CAAAAGTTGTAGTTCAGTTGAATAAGTTCTTTTTACCTTTCCAAAGACCTTCTGATCAACTTTCGATAATGCTAAGTTAGTATACTACGGGAGATGCCTCAGCCATGTAAAGAGAGAAAAATAAAATGAGGAGTCTTATTGGTGAAAATCCTCACGGGCACTATAAGGCAATGGTGAGTTGAGAGAAAGACAAATGAGAGAGGTCAATCGGTGAAAACCCAAAAAGGGCATCATTGATCGATTTAGGCCTTTATATATCCCGGCACAACATGGTTAAGACAATGAACTCAGTTTCAATGTGAAGTTTACAATGGATTTTGAGAATTAGACGGTTCAGACGGATCGGGCATCCAGTACAAAGTGTATGTCATGTTAATTGAAGTCAGCATATTCCTCCAGATAAATCCTTTTCATTTTTATTTTTCTTCTCTAAAAGGTATACTTATTGATTAAGTTGTAATACCTATTAGTTCACCTTCTTGTTTTCTTTCGTACTATTCTTTTTGAGTCCCCTTCAGTCTAACTTCATCAAAGCAAAGCAAAGGAAACGCCGCAAAATTGGTTTCAGTTTCCCTGTTATATGAAGCTAAACTTTCTAAGCATGAACAACATGGGCAAAGGCATAAAGCCATCTTTGATTTTCCTTGACGAGCAAAAGGCTTGAAGGACTGAACAATGTGTCAAGGGTCAACAAAAGTTACTTAGTTAGAAGTTGTTCTGGGAGCAAGGTTGTTTGCACCACAAACATAAATAGGGATAGGCGCAAAATAGTCAGGTTTGATGTTGAGAAAGAAGATATATAGAAAGCAATGACAGAATCTCCCAGCAATTTGTACGACCATCGACGGAGTCAGTGTTTCTAACAAGTGTAATGGACGCAAGGTCAAGTCGCCTAAGAAATCAAGGCCACAAACTGACTACCTGTTTAAAACTAACAAATTTTTCTTTGTTCAGAACAGGAACAAACCAATGTTAGGAAACAGTTTGTGAAAAGACGAACACCACCAAGTGAAGTTCTAAAATCCTTAGTTTTCTTTTAATATACATATAATCATGTTATTATTAGTTTCATTATAGGGAATCAATACCCTATCTTCAATACGGGGTACCACATCCCCTGGTCATATTACTTTTGCCTACATAGAGTACAATATTTCCTAGTAGCATCTCCGAGAGCCAAGAGCCTCATATTATTGTCAACACCGGGTACTACATCCCCTGGCTGCATTTCTTTTTGCCAACATAGGGTACAACATTCCCTAGTAGCATCTCCGAGAGCCAAAAGCCTCATCTTATCACCAACAAGGGGTACTACATCCCCTGGTTGCATTGCTTTCTGCCAACATAGGGTACGACATTTCCTAATAGCATCTCAGAGAGCCACGAGCCTCATCTCATTGCCAAACACAGGGTACTACATCCTCTGGTTGCATTTTATTGCCTACATAGAGTACGACAATCTCTAGTAGCATCCCAGAGTGCCACGAGCCTCACCTTATTTCCAACACAGGTTACTACATCCCTTGGCTGCATTACTTTCTGCCAACATAGGGTACGACATTTCCTAGTAGCATCTTAAAGAGCCACGAGCCCCATTTTATTGTCAACACAGGGTACTACATCCCCTGGTTGTATTTCTTATTGCTAACATAGGGTACGACATTCCCTAGTAGCATCTCAGAGAGCCACGAGCCTCATATCATTTCCAAACACAGGGTACTACTCCCTAGTTGCATTTTATTTCCATTATAGCGTACGACATTCCCTAGTAGCATCCTAAGTTCCACGAGCCTCACCTTATTTCCAACACAGGATACTACATCCCCTGGCTGTACTTGTTTTCCCAACATAGGGTCCGACATTCCCTAGTAGCATCCTAGAGTGCCACGAGCCTCATCTTATCGTCAACACAGGGTACTACATCCCCTGGTTGCCTTCATTCTTGTTAACACTGGGTACGGCATCACCTATTATTTAAAAAAATTGTGTCTTCTTCAATTCTTTATTCTCCAATAGCAAAGATAGTTTAATGTGTTTTCAATAACCCACAAAAATTTTCTAGTGCAAACTGGTGCAGAAAATTTTTGTTCGTTTTATTTGTTTATGACGACTTGTAGGTTTTTCAGCAAAGCACGAATTGGATGTGCAAAAATAAGATTTCAGTTCTTTCCAGAGAAGGTGGAACGTTTGATCCAAATACCAGCCGCAATCAGCTTTGACGTAATGCAAGCGAAGACATATGGTCAAGATCCATCTTTCCATCATCTGATCAAGAAAAAAACATGCAAGAATATTTCGTAGTCTGTTGCATCGAGAGCATCAAGTTTCAATCTAAAGTCAATGGGAGAAGCAAGTCAAGAATCAAGACAAGACTCCAGATGGCATATAGATAGGAATTTTGTAACTCTTAGATTTCAAGAGTATGTAATTTTCTTTTCATTTTGATGTAATAGTAGGAACAGCGGATCGGAACCTCGACGGAGCTTCGCTCGACTCTCTATTTAAAAATACTCCATCACTCGTTTTTCACTGGAACTACACGTGACATGATTCCCTTATAAATCGGGATATGTAGGTTGCCTAAAACCAAGGCTCGGTCGCATATTTTTCTTTTATTTTCTTTTCCTTTTCAAATAATAGTTAGGTCAAAAATTAGTCACCGTGTTCATTTTTCTTTGCCTAAAAACTCTTCATGTTTCCAAGCAAAGAGGGGCATGCTGTGAACAACTAATTTTTTACCACACCCAAATTCTATACTATTTTGGTGTAAAGATTTCTTTTAGGTTAATCTTAATACTTATAATTTTTATCTTACTCTTAATAGGTTTTATTTAAGAAATTAAAAACTATAAAAAATATTCACAATCTTAGAGCATAAGATTTGTTCATATGTTTAAATAGAAGAAAATTTATATATATATATATATATACACACACACACTTGGTTTCTTCTAATTTAAATGTAAGTTATAATAGTATTTTTCTTAGTATAATTTAAACTATAGTGTGTATATTGTGTTTTCTTATTTATATAGTTTTCTTTAAATCTAAAAGTAAGTTTTATATATATAAAAAATACTAAAAAAAATAATAACACCCAACTTCCCCACTTCACTCACGTCTCACCCCCACTCCTTCACATCTCTTCTCCACTTTACACTAGGCACACACAATCATGCCTCACGATTCTCCCATCCCCCATGTCCCCTTTCTTATTTTCCATCAATAAAAACATTCTACATATAGCTCAAACAGAAAGCTAGAGAAAAAAGAGGGATTTTTTTTAAAAGAAGAACTTTGAACAGAAGAAGAACAAAAATTGAGGGGACTGGAAAGAAGAAAAAAAAAGATTCATGAATTAAGAGTTTGGAAACATTTGACTTCTTCATCTTCTTTAAAGAAGTATATGGAGTTCAAAAAGTGAAACGAGCGGATGTTTGGTTACTACTTGGTTCTGATTATGCTCGGTGATTTTGGTTCTCGTCACGTACATCATATTTTCTTTGGTTGCTTGTCATTTTCGCTTGGAATTTTCGAAGTTAAAGTTTGTATCAGTTTGTGTTCTTATTAAAGAAGCCTCACTTTACAGGTTTTTTTTCTAATCATTTGTTTAATATATTTTAATGTGTTTGTTGGAATATAAATTGTAGATAGCTATTTAAGAAAAATCAAGATCTATTATGAAGTTGTTTTGCACTAATTTATATTCATTTATTATCTAAGTATTATTTGAGTTTTTATTTTTCTCTTAATCCCTGTTCTGTGTTTAACAATACTATTTTTCTAAATCCTTAGCATGTCCTATTCACTATTGCGATGTTAAAATAATAATAATAATAATAATAATAATATTATTATTATTATTATTATTATTATTATTATTATTATTATTATTTGGTGGCAAAATGGGGTTAATGCTAAATAAGAAAGTGTATCTAGTTCACAAAATTATGTATGATGTTGTGTTATTTAGTAATAAGTAGTTTTAGAGGCTTAAAATAAAGTTAACCATGAGTTCTTTAATGACCATTAATTTACGGCAGTATCATCTTTCAAAATAATAATTTCACTTCCCTTCAAAAATTCATGTAAGATCCTTGTATCATGTTTTG
>MDKI01271400.1:0-33576 GCA_005239505.1 Nicotiana paniculata
TAAAACACATAAAATGCAAGGTATATAATGCTTAAAATCATGAATTCTAGCCACGCATCATAGCTCTTACATTCCCTATCAATGAGCAAGCCCTAACTACTTTAACCGAGCCACTTCAAGATACTGAAATTAACCATACTTTACGTAGCTTTCAACCTTATAAGGCTCCTGGGCCAGATGGGCTACACCCTTTCTTTTATAAAAAAATATTGGCATGTGCTGGGAAATAAGGTTAGAGAATTTTGTCATGAAATTTTCAAATCTCATACAATTTCACAATCGCTAAATCAAACATATATTTGCCTTGTTGCAAAAATCAAACATGCCCAGACTATTCAACAATATAGGCCCACAAGCCTTTGTAACACTACTTATAAACTCATATAAAAAATATTTGTCAACAGGCTTAAGCCCATACTCCACTCCATCATAGGACCAACACAAATTAGTTTTCAACAGGGTAAATGGGCCTCTGATAATGTCATAATCGTGCAAGAGGTGTTAAATTACTTTACCCAAATGAAAGGAAAGATGGGATATATGTTGTTACTATTGATTTGGAAAAGGCTTTTGATAGACTGGAATGGTCTTTCATTAGAACTAGTTTACTTTAATTTAGCATTCCTAAGCCTATGATAAACTTAATTATGTCTTGTGTTACTACTACTTCTAACTCAATACTCATAAATGGGTCACGTACTCCTTACTTCACACCTACAGGAGGTATTAGACAAGGTGATCCTTTATCACCATATCTTTTTATTATGTGTATGGAAATGTTCTCAAGATGTATTAATCTTTCTGTAGATTACTTACAATGGTAACCTATTAATATCACAAAAAGGGGCCCAAAATTATCACATCTCTTCTTTGCAGATGACATCCTTCTGTTTTCAAAAAGAACTTCTAAAAATTGCAATGCCATAATAGATGTAATAAATCTCTGTACAAGAGTTTATGGATAGAAATTAATTTTGAAAAATTAAAGCTCTTTTTCTCCAATTACTGTCCAATGCATGACAAAACTTAGCCCTAAACTTCTTTCAAATCAATGAAGGAACCAACTTTGGTAAATGTTTAGGATTTCCAATATTTCATAAAAGACCTAAGACAAGTGACTTCCAGTTTATACTTGATAATTTTAGATCTAAATTAGCAGGATGGAAGACCAACTTCTTAACCATGGAAGGTAGAGCCACCCTAATTAAGTCTCCATTAAATAATTTAACTAATCATGTTATGCAATATATCAACATTCCCACATCAATCATTAATAAAATGGAACAATACCAAAGAAATTTCCTACAACTTCTACTAAAAATAAATTACATCTTTTAAAATGAGAAAAAATTAACAAGCCTGTTAAAGAAGGAGGTCGGGTATCCAATGTCTTAGACATAAAAATAATGCCTTATTGGCAGGACTAGCATGTAGGGCATTTCATTCACCAAACACCCTATGGGCCAAGTTATTAATCAAAAAATTCCTATACAAGCAACCCTCTGCATATCACTCCGCTACTTGGCGTAATATTCTCAGGGAATGGAAAAATTGCCAACTAGGGTTACAATGGCATATAGGAACAGGTGTTCAGATTCACTTTTGGGCGGATTGTTGAATCAAAAATGGGATAACAATAAGATCTCTTATTAGTGGACCGTTAACACTGGCCATACAAAATCTTGAAGTAAGCTCCATCCATAATACTAACGGCTGGAACTGGACTCTAATTTATTTTGACTTACCTAATGATATCAAAGATACCATCACTAATCAATATATTTCTAATAATAATAATAATTTTGATAGAATCTACTAAGGTTTAACTAGTTATGGCAACTTCACTGTTAAATGGATGTACAAAATTCTAAGTAATCAACTTACTACGACTCATGCTTCAAACTATGAGTTTGGACGGATATGGAAATTACCAATTTATCCAAAAATAAAATATTTCATTTGGTTGCTTAGCCATAATAGATTTCCAAACTTGCAACATCTCCACTCACTTAAAATAATAGCTAATAATACATGCACTATATCTCACCAGAAGAGGAATAGAACAACCATATTTTTTTAGATTGCACCAATGCAAAACATTATTGGAAAAATATAGGATTGGAACATCATATCACAAACCTGACTAATCATCTCAACCCAAAAGGTTGGCTCAAGCCCTTAGTATGTTACAATCTTAGACATTTCCCAAATAAAGTTAATCTAATGACCTATTTATCACTAAGACTTTGGAACATATGGACTACAAGAAATAAAAATGTCTACGAAAATAATAAAAAACAAGTTAACATTAATACCACTACACAACTAGAAATAGACTACTGTTACCTAGAAAATCCCATAACACCACCTCCACGAAGGGTTAGGGTTCCTCTAAAATGGATACCTCCTAAACCCATCATCTACAAGCTTAACACGGAAGGGGCTAGGAATTTCTCTCTTACACGAATGACATAGGGGGAATAATAAGAAATCACACTGGCGAATGGATAACAGGGGAGAATATGCTCTACTACAAGGGCTTATCCTAGCAAAAGAGAATAATCTCGTTCCGCTCCAGGTAGAACTGGACGCCAAGGAGGTAATCACACCACTGCACAACAATAGTATACATTTTGTTAATCTACTACATGATTGCAGGCACCTCCTCAAGATGCTCCCTGATCCCATAGTAAGTCATGCATACATAGAGCAGAATAGATTAGCAGATAAACTAGCAAGCGCATGCAGTCTTTTGGAAGGAAACTATCAACTACAAATTTTTGATTACCCACCACCTTTGGCAATAGAAACTTGGGCAAATGATAAACAAGGACTACCCATTTTGCGTGCTATCCCACAACCAAGTCCAGAACCAGGTGAAAAAGAATCCGCCATAACAAATCTACAAGGATTCAACAACTCTCTCATGCTACCAGATGTAACTAGTGGTATAGATATTAGTTATCTTAGTTTGGCTTGTAATAGTACTCGTATAACTACTTCTACTAGTAGCAGCAATAGGGTGCAATCTGAGCACCATCCATCTCTGTATGCATCAGTTTAATTAATATAATCTCTATCTTTCCTACAAAAAAAGCAATTGGTGTATAAAAAACTATATGCATCAGTTATCCTATCTTTGAAATCACAACCAAATAATGTATTGACTCAATAGAAATTTTTATACTATGATTATGCATACCAAACAATCCATAAGGATATTTTTCGTTTACTATGATAATTTATGGATGTGCCTTAGGTTTTGAGTAAAGTTCAACGATATATTCAGCTAAGACAACTCTCATTCTCACATACTCCGATGCACATTTAGCTCCCAGATTAATCTTAGGTTTTGTCTCTGTCCTTCATTTTCGTGAATTTGTTTTTTTGCTTTTTATTGTTAATCTTTATTTAGCATGCAATAGGCAAAATATTGAATTTTGATTCTAAATGAAAACTAGTTCAACAAATAAGGATTCACAGTTGATATCATGATTAGTAAATCAACTAAATTTGACCCCCCCCCCCCCTCCAAAAAAAATTAATTATTCCACTAAACTCTTAGTCCCAATTTAGTTGTGGGGAGGGAGGGGAGGGGGATGATATGATTCCTGTATGTACTCATTATATTTCTATAATGAGTAAATTGTTTGGAGGACGGATGATATGACTCATGTATGTACTTATTTTATTTCTAGTAATGAGTAACTTGTGTGTGTGTGTGTGGACGGGGGAGGATAATCTCCCTTTGCTGCGGTCTAGGCTGAATCCCAATTTAATGAATTATTGATGCGGGGCACATCTATGATTTAAGTTTTATGGGTTCAACCAATTATATTTTTAGAGTTATGAGCTCATATTTATTACTGAATATTTGCACATAATTCTATGCTCTGTATCGAAAGTACTAGATTTAAAGGAGCTGAGTACCTCAAAGCTCCATCCGCTCTTGCCTTTACGCACACATACTCTTACTTTGAATTAAAAATACTAGTTAAAATGGAATTAAAATACTAATTAGAAATGGAATTAAAAAACTAGTTAAAAAATTAGTGTGGAACTTCAAATTACATCTGAATCAAAATTTAAAGTAGTTTTGAACATAATTAACATGATATAATCTGTCACGATCCGTAATATCTTAGTTTGAATTAGAAGTCAGGTGAGGTGCACGTGTGCAGAGAGTTAGTTATGTCGTTAGAGGAGGAACTTTCCAGAAGTTAGTTACAAGTTAGTTACAGTTGATTCCCTTTCAATATAAGCTGAGATCAAGGCTGTTGTAATGTCATCCAATTGTAATTGATTCTCAATGAAATATCTCTCTTTCTCTCTCTAAAATCTCTGAACCGTTTCTCTCTCTCTCTCTAATTGGTCTGTTCAAGATCAATTCTCTCAATTTGCTCTTTAGGATACTTAGTTTTTCCTTTAATTTCTAGCTTGTATCATTGGTATCACAGCAAATGTTTTCCTTGGATATGTGAATAAAAAATGGAGGAACATAACACCAGAATTCAGGAACTCCGTCGAGGTTTGGATGGTCTTCGAGGGAATCACTAGATCAATGGACGAAATGCGTAGATCTATGGATGAAAGACTTGCACACTCGATGGAAGAACTTAAGAAGATTCTATTGACGAGCGGAGGTGATAAAAGAACTGCTGCAGAAGAAAAAGTAACGACAACCACAGAAAGGGCTCAACGAAGGGAGGAATATGAGCTGCCTACTAAGACCATCAGTTGGAATTCCCTAAATTTGATGCAACTGGGCTTCACGATTGGTTGTGTTAGTGCAAGAAATTTTTTTAGGTGGATCAGGCTCCTGAAGTTTTGAAGGTGAAGTTGGCATCTTGTCATTTGGCTGGTAAAGCTCTTCAATGGCATCAAGTGTACATCAAAACTCGATTTCCAAGGGATTGGCCTAAGTGGGGGAGGAGTACGCGAGGTGTTTGTATGCGAGGTTTGGGTTAGAACTGTTTGATGATCTAATGGGTGATTTGAAGGATCTTAGACAGGTAACTTCAGTGAAATATTATGTAGATTTATTTAATGAATTACTAACTAGGGTCGAGTTGAATGAAGATCATGTTGTTAGTTGTTTCCTTAGATGTCTTAAACCTCAAATTGGTTTGGCAGTCAAAATGTTTACACCTAGTTCTTTGCAGAAAGCTATTAGCCTTGCTAGAATCCAACAACAAACTTTATTCATACAAAAACATACTCTAAAAACTGCTCCTGTTCTTTCTACACCTAGACAATTTCATAATACCAAATACTACTTATGTAATGACCCGATCGGTCGTTTGAGATCTAGCGCGTTATTCAGTGGTTTGGGGCCATGATCAGCTTCATTTCAGGTATTATGACTTGAACGCATGGTCGAAATTGAAATTCGGGAAGGTCGGGTGGATATGGAAAGAAAATTCTCATTTCGGAAGCCTTAAGTTGAAGAAATTGACTAAGACTGAAATTTGGAGTAAACAACCTCGGAATCAGGATCTGAAGGTTCCAACAGGTTCGTATGATGATATCAGACTTAGGTGTATGTTTGGATCGGGGTTTGGATAACCCGGGAGTGTTTCGACGTATATTGTGGAAGTCAACATTTTTGAAGGAATTTCTTAAGTTTGGCTTGAAGCAAATTTCAATAATATTGATGTTCTTTTGGGATTCTGAGCCTGGGAATAGCTTCGTATGGCAATTTTGGGCTTGAGAGCGCGATCAGAAGTGAATTCGGATGTCCGGAGGTCATTTGGCTAAAGATAGAAATTCGAAGGTTTTGAAGATTCCAACCGGAAGTGGAAATTTTGATATCGGGGTCGGAACAATTTCGGAAGTTGGAACAGGTCTGAAATGTTGAATATGACTTGTGTGAAAAAATTGAGGTCAATCGGAGGTGATTTGACGGGTTTCGGCATCGAATGTGGAAGTTTGAAATTTCAAAGTTCATAAAGTTGAATTTTAGCACGATTCATGAATTCGGCGTTGTTTAATATGATTTGAAGCCTCAAGAAACTCCGTGTGAGGTTATGGGACTGAGTCGTGTGATTGGACGGGGTCCCGAGGGCCTCGGGTGTGTTTCGGGGTGATTCCGGGTTAATTCCAAGTGTTGAATTGCTGCTGTTTTTCTAGTGTTTGGGGGTTCAGTGCGATCGCGGCCTTAGCAGTGCGATCACGGAGAAGAATTTTAGGGGCAAGGTTTTTTCCTATGCGATCGCGGATGTATGCGTGCGATCGCGAAGAAGGCTGGAGATTTGCTTGTGCGACCACAGGATAGGAAGTGCTAACGCACAAAGGAGCGTTTGGGAGGCTGAGGCACTTGGCCTGTGCTAACGCATCGCTGGAGATGCGATCGCAGAGAGGGATTTGGAGGCAGCATGGAAGGCCTGTGCGATCGCGGAGCATGTTGTGCGATCGTACAGGAAGGTCGCTTGGGCAGTGTCATGTTTTATACGAGGATATTTCATTTCTTCCCCAAATTTCACTTGGTTAGGGCGATTTTGGAGAACTTCAAAGGGTGATTTTCATCAATCATCATCATGTAGGTAATTCCTTCTCATTCCAAGTTAAATACAAGGTTTATGCATGGATTGAACATGAAAATTGTGGGAAAATCGGGAATTTTGAAGAAAACCTAGAAATTTGGATTTTGGATTTTTACCACGAATTTGAGCATGAAATTAAGAGTAAATTGTATATTTGAACTAGTAAAGCTACGGGTTGAGTATATCTTCGAGAAATTTCAAAATCCGGGCATGCGGGCCCAAGGGAATTTTGGTCAATTCATTGAGCGAAGTTGGGAAATTATATAATTTGAATTTGTTACAAATAATTGAGTATATTTTCATTGATTTGTCGCTATTTGGATAGTTTGGGGGCGTCGTACATCCATTGGAGTCATCGAAAGGGCTTGGAAGCCGTTTATGGAATTTCGGAGCAAGGTAAGTCTCCTTTCTAACTTTGTGAGGGGGAACTGTCTCTATAGGTGAACTAAATGAATATATGTTATTACTTGCGAGGGCTACGTACACACGAGGTGACGGGAGTCCGTGCGTAGCTACTATTATGCCATGTCCGGGTAGTCTAGGACCCACTAGCATGCCTTGCTTGTTGTAACTGTGATTTTATCAATGTTATTAGCCTGGTGATATTATCGAGTTAATAATTGAATGCTTAAGATGGTCAGAGCCTATTTTCCTTAATCACTTGAGAAGAAACTGGATCCTCTCTTGTATAATGGTGTTCCGGATGAAGCGGTAATATTTAGAACCATAGTAAACTTGATAAATGAATTTCCAGAAATGGCGTAAATACTATCTTCATGTTCACCTAAAGAGAATTTTATCACTTCTTTGAGAAACTGCTTTCCTGATGAAATTTGGACCCACTGTATCATTATGTGTACTTATGAGCACCTGAGTCGCATGTATGATTCACGAGCAGGTTAGCCTTATTATTATTATGTTGACCGCGTCGCATGATCGATTCGCGAGCGGGGAAAAATAGATGCATCTATGGTTCGAGCCGTTCGACCCTCGACAGTGCACAGTTTATTATTTTTGTTCTACGTCGTTCAACCCTCGGCACTTTCTTGCGCATGATAAATGCTGCGTATTTTCCTGTGATTTATACACGTCTATTGGCCTAAGAATATTTGAATTGCTAGTTAAAAATGAAGAAGAATTGATGTGTAAAATGTGAAATAAGCTGATATTTCTTATCCCCGATTATTATTTAACTGTTATGACACTCATGCTTAGCACCTCACTTGATTATATTTAACCGACTTATAGCAAGTGTCTAATTCGACCTCTCGTCACTACCTCTATGAGGTTAGGCGGGATACTTACTGAGTACACGTTGTTTTCGTACTTATGCTACACTTGCTGTGCATTTTGTTGCATAGGTACTTTCATAATGATGAGGCTGGTTGCAGAGTTAGGCGAGCTGCATCATCCGGAGGCGATCCGCAGCCGGCAGAGTCTTCCTCTATATATTGTATTTATTTTATTCTAAAGTCCTTGTCCAAGTTGTATTTCAGACAAGCTTTATAGTATTTAGTAAAAAGTCTTAGAAATGGCTCATGTACTTGTGACACCAGGTTATGGGAATTATTTGGCATGTATTTTACTAAAGTGGAAAATAGACTGTTGTTTTTACTTAATTGGATTTCATCTAGTTATATGTATTAAAGTGAAAGGTAACAATTTTGAAAATGTTCAAACATGAATTTATTTTAAATTAGTTAATGATTGGCTTTCCTGAAAGTGGTGTCCGGTGCATTCACGACCTTATGAATTTTGGGTCGTGACAACTTGGTATCAGAGCACTAGGTTCCTTTAGGTCTCACGAGTCATGAGCAAGTCTAGTAGAGTCTTGCGGATCGGTACAGAGACGTCTGTACTTATCTTCGAAAGGCTACAGGGCTATTAGGAGTACTTCCCTTCTTGATTCCTCATCGTGCGATTTGATTTCTTTAAGGATTATGCCTATGTTTCTTCCTACCTAATCTTACGTACGCGAAGCTCTTGCTAAGAATCGGGAATTTGAGGGATTTAAATGGTGCTACGGATATGGTGTGAGATATTTTCCATGTGGTTGGTTGGGGATGTTGGTTTTTCCCTGCAAGAAGAATATTATGTTATTTCAGCTCAGTAGCTGTGTTCCTAAGAGCTTGGGGGCTATGCTCAGGTTGTCATGATTCTTACAATTGGTTATCGCGCGGTGTTGATATGATGCTAGAATGCTTACCCATATGTCGGGGTAATGAATGACTTGGAGGGCGGTCTTCTTAGGACATGATTTTGAGGTTTCAGTATTTTAGTTCCGGCGGAGGAAAGGCAATTGAACTATAAATGGTCAGGTTTTGGATTGATAAAGTAGTAAGACTTGGTGTTTTAAAGTGAGGTGGAATATTCACTTGTGATGTGATATCGTCATCATTGATCGAATGGAATGTGTTAAGTTTGTCGGTGCTATGGTTTCTTCGGTTAAATGAGGTCAGAGTACTGTGAAGAAGTATTGAAGAAGAAGCTGTCAGATGTCATGGTATGCTGTGGTTCAGTATTGAATAAGCACTTCTAATGAAGGAGACTCGAGGAAGATGATCTTCGCAAAGATTTAAAGTTGAGGTGATTGGCTGGTTTAAGAGCTACAAAGAGTGATATTGAATGGATGCAACAGTTGGGCAGCATACGGCGAAGGAAGACAGGTGAGAAGTGTTAGGGGACAGATGAATTTCGGAAAGGTCAGGTGTAAGAAAAGGAAGTCGGGTAGCTGCTTGCAGGAGTGAGTTTAACCAAAGTGGGAGAGCGGCAGCATAGTGGTGAATTACAAGATATTGTAGCGCATTTAGTAGATTTCCATGAGGAGCGAACGGACTAGTAAAGTTGGTGAATGAGACATGCTTAGGATGGGGTATTGATGTGGTAGAGAGTGCATCGTTGGAAGGTGTCAGTTGGTGATTTCCACAGGTGGGTTATCTCCTGTGAGTAGGTTAGCGATTGTGTGGTTGGCAAGTTTCTGCAATGGATTCTAGTGGATACTCGGTAGGCGGAAAAATCTATGAATGGTGCTAGAGAATTTGAGTATTTAGGGAATGCTAACAAGAGAATTCGGGAGAATTGAACGGATTGGTTGAGCAAGACTATGTTAACAAAGGAGAAATGATCTCAACCGGGTCTAGAGTGGTGAAAGAGTAGCTACGGGATAAGTGGGGGAGTCCCACCACCTGCAGTTGGGTTGTAGGATTGTGTTCTCATAGGGTTGCGGATTGTCGGCGTATTGGAAAGTTAGTACAGCTAAGGGGAAAGGAGTAAAATGGTGATTTCGCGGGATTTGATGAATGTGTGCAAAAGTTGGCCCTGTTGGACTAGGGTTAGGCTTTGAAAGATTCAGAATTTATGCTAAAGGCATAGGAAAGTTGTAAGGGTAGTGACTCAGTCACGTGCTTCATTGAGAGCATGTTCATGTGCTAGAAGAGCCTTGGAGTTGATTGTATTCGGGGCCAGTCAGAGTGGGTGACTCTCAGCAGTGGTCCTAGTAAATTCAAAAATTTGAGAATGCAGTGTTTAAGGGTTCACGCAGCAATATGATTAAGAATCTATCTTTTGCAGTATAATTTCTGAGAGAGGAAAGATGGTTGGAGTGTTCTATGTTATTATCGGCGTGCAGAAGAGTATTAAAGGAGTGAGATGAGTAAACCTCGGATTGTAGAAAGGTTATCAGGAGGGTATGAGACGGTTTACGAGATTGAGACAACATGGTCTCATGAATCAAGGCCACTCGGGATGCGTGAGGGTTGATTTTTTTATGTGTCGAATGAGGTTGCTATTATTCTGAGGCAATTAGGGACGATTAGGAGAAGATAGATTGGTTAGCCATGGTTGAAATGACACATGTACGGCAATGATCAGTTCCTTCAATATGATTAAGTTATGCATGTGGTTTGTGCCGGTGTGTGTGTGGCTTGTCGGACGCCGTAATGGATTTATTTGGAAGCATTCAAGTATTATGGCCTGTCAGGTGTAGGCAGATCCCAGAAGGATTATGGTGTCATAGACTACTACTTAAGGATTTTCATGTATTGTGATTGTGAGAATTCACTCGTGTGTTGTGATGATTCTCTAGAGTTGAGGTAAGTAGAAGGTTTCTATGTGATGAAGTGTTCACCCTATAAGTGGTTCAGGAGTCATGATGGAATTCTTGTGCTATCTCATATTGGCATGTTAGGTGCGATAAACAATATGTATTCGGGAGTAAGAATCGAGATTGCGGTTCGGTGTTAACAAGGATGTCATGAGCTCGGATGATCAAGGAAACTGGTGTTGTCTTCAGCGCACCTGAGATCGGTGTTTGGTGAAAGAGGCTTTGTATCCGGGTTACGGGTCCTTGAATTGTTTTAAAACCTTATGGTGGTCGGTGGTATGGATGTGCATACATGTTACCTTGTGTGGAAGGTCGTGAGAGCATGACCACGGGAAGATTGCATAAGTGTGACTTGTAGTCACTTGATGGATTGAAAGATTGGACCAAGTTTGAGGAAGTGCAATGTTGCTTATTTGCGGATGTATGCCAAGAAGGCGTTCAGTTCATCTTTGTTGTGAGTTGTGGGGTGTTGTCCCGGCTATGATGGTGGTTCTTGCGTGATATGAAAGGAAGTAGGTTGTTTTGGACCCAGGTAAGGCTATCAACCTAGTTTAGTGCGGGCAGAATCGGTTTGAAGTGTATGAATGGATTTAAACAAGATTATGGGCCTCACGTGAGTCAAATGTGTTCATTTCAGTATAGCGCTCCTCAAGGAAGGGTGTTGGAATATTAGGTGTTGTCCCTTCTTCGTCAAATTAATGTGATATTATGATTGTGCCGTGTAAGTTGTGAAACGGCTTGATAATTTCTTATGTGTCGAGATTCCGCGTAGTGATAAGGTTATGCGAGCAAGATGGCTCTTGAGATTCAGATTATATATCGCACCTCAGTTGTGCTTGAGTTTTGTAGCATATGGCTTTATCAGTCTCCCCAGAATGGCATTATGCACTTAACGTGCTTGTGTCTGATATTCATTAATTGGTAATAGTGAGAAATTCAGCTCCGTGTGTATCTCCTTATGTAAGTTTCATGATAGGATCAAGTGGCACGCCGCCATGGGTATGCTATTTGAATCAGGTTGCATGCGCAGCAGTGTGATGATAAGTACGGTTCGCTATATCTATTTTTCTTATGATATACTTTATATTTTCTAAGGAAAGTCCATATTAGTTGTGTGAGTCAAGTAGTCCTTTCCTGAGTCATTTCCTTATGTATCATGTTCGAGTTGTGGCCTATTGGCACATTGTGGCATCGTGTGAGACTGATGGTCATGTCTGGGAGTGACTTGTTGACTGAGCAGTTCATACCGGGTGAGACGAGATTATTGCATCAGGGATCGGTGCGATAAGATTATGTGAAATACATTAAAGGACATTTACCCTTATTGGTTCGTAATGAGATGATGGTTTTAGTCAAGAGGAAGGATTCAATGTTTGGTTAACTCTGCAATTGGTTAGAAATTTCTACACATCTCCTCCGTTGTGGTGGTATCACCAGCATTATGGCAGGAAATATATATATCATAAGGTGCATTGGGAGCATCAGATTTGTGGAATTTTGGCTATTAAGGTTCAGGGAGAGTCATTGTGGTTAGATGATGAAATATGCGGTGCATGGTGCTAATTCAGCAAAGGTATGCAGTCATGTTCTGGTATATCGTGTGGTAGTTTATACGGTGTTTATATATTGTAACTAGGCCTGGCAGAGAAATTTCAAGTGTTGGAACTGGGTTTTGAGCTTATTATATGGATGAAAGAGAATATCTTCAGATTTGATCAAGCTAATGTGCTCAATTGGGTTGTGGTGGCACGGCCAGGTGCTCGAGATGTTAAACAGTGATTACAGATAACTCCAGTGCAGTTCCTAGCATGTTCGAGGACGACGTTGGTTTAAATGGGGGAGAATGTAATGACCCGACCGGTCGTTTGAGATCTAGCGCATCATTCAGCGGTTTGGGGCCATGAGCAGCTTCATTTCAGGTATTATGTGTCACGACCCAAAACCTATGGGTTGTGATGGCGCCGGACACCACTGTCAGGCAAGCCAACCCCTTAATCAGTTGAAATACCTTCATGTTTAACAATTTCGAAATCGTTCCCTTTATTGCATTTCATAATCAAATAAATAAATTGTTGTAAATTAAACACGACAGGGAATCCATTTAATTCAATAAAACAAGACTCAACACATCCCCAGAACCCGGTGACACAAGTACATGAGCATTTTCTAAGAATTTATACAATTACACAACTCTTGTCCGAGAATAAATGGGACAAATGCAATAAAATACAAGTAAAGATATAGAACGAAGGAGACTCCGTCAACTGCGGAACGCCTCCGGATGAATGCAGCCCGACTAAGTCTCTGAATCATTTTTCGAACTATGAAGATACATGTGCAACAAAATGCACAGAAAGTGTAGCATGAGTACATATACATATATGTACCCAATGAGTATCCCGCCTAAACTCGAAGAAGTAGTGAAGAGAGGTCGACTCGATACTCACTAAGGTCCAACAATAATAAAGTAAGCAGGATGTAAGTAAAACAATAGGCATGAAAGACAAGTAACCAAGTACATCGATATTAGACATCAAATAACAATCCAAAATCCACCAAGGTTGATATCCGCCGTGGCGTACGGCCCGATCCCATCCTGAAATCCTCAATCTCGCCGTGGCGTACGGCCTGATCCCATCCTGAAATCTCAATCTCGTCGTGGCGTACGGCCCGATCCCATCCTGTAATCTTAATCTCGCCGTGGCGTACGACCCGATCCTATCCTGTAATCTCAATCTCGCCGTGGCGTACGGCCCGATCTCATAATATAATCAATCATCACTCTGCCGTGGCGTACGACCCGATCCCATAATATAATCAATCATCACTCTGCCGTGGCGTACGGACCGATCCCATAATGTAATCAATCATCGCTCTACCATGGCGTACGACCTGATCCCATAATATAATCAATCATCACTCTGCCGTGGCGTACGGCCCGATCCCACAATATAATGAATCATCACTCTGCCGTGGCGTACGGCCCAATCCCACAATATAATCAATCATCACTATACCGTGGCGTACGGCCCGATCCCATCCTGTGATCACTCTTATCACACTCAAATCAAGCCAAGTATCATCACGTTCAAAGGAAACAATACCAATCACACAAGAATACAAGTCATAGGCTACAATAGGGAAAAACAATGAACATGCTCCTAACTACCCGGACGAAGCAGTAATAGCCACTACGTACGGACTCTCGTCACTTGGTGCGTGCGTAGCCCCCAAACAAGATCACATAGCAATCAAGGTTACCTAGAGGGACAATTTCCCTCTTACGAGGTTAGAAAGGAGATTCACCTCGACGAAATCACCGCTCGGATCAAGTATGCGCCCGAATCTCCGAAATCTACTCTCGACGGCTCGTAACTAGCCAAATATAGAATAATCGAATCATTTTAAGTTCAAAAAAAGAGAATTAACAAGGAAATCCCAAAATTAGGTGTTCTTGAAGAAACTTGGAATTTCGACCCCGGGCCCACTCGTTCGGATTTCGAAAATTCTTGAAGGATTAAATTACCCGAAGCCTTACTAATTAAATTATACAAGTTACTTCAAAAATTCATGGTCAAATCGTGGCAAAAGATCACATTTTCCAAATTCTAGGTTTCTTAGCAAATTCCCACATTTTCCCCCAAATTTCATATCAAATTTATGTAATAAATCTTGTATTTAACTTGAAAATAAGTAGAAACAACTTACCTTTGATGCTTGATGAAATCCCCCTTGAAATGCTCCCCAAAATCACCCAAGCCAAATGAAAGAAATGAAGAAAATGGGCCAAATTCGTGTTTAAAGAATCTGACCATGCTTCACCGGGTTGTACTTTACACTTGTTCTGTATAGGTTGTACATCCTATTAAAATTTTCCTTTGTTAGACACCTTCTGTTAAAACACTCATAACATCTTGTATAAATATCTAAATAATAAACGATTTAAATATTTAAAAACTAAACTCGAAGATATTTAATTCGATAGGTTGTACACCAAATAACTCCTTATATATCTCGAGATATAAGCTTCTAAAGTCAGCTCGAGGCATCAGAAAATTCTTGCGAAAACTGCTCTACCAGTCTTCTTAAATCGGTCATAACCTTTTGCACAAAACTTCAAATGACAAATGGTTTAATGTTATAAAAACTAGACTTCAATATCTACAACTTTCATGTTTTACAAATTTTCAGATTCTTTATATATTCTTATATATACGCTTCCAAAGTTAGCTCCTCGACGCACAATTTGCTATCCAAAAATTGCACCAGAAAATTTCTGCAATTTTTTTCCTTCTTTTTCGTCCGAAATTCATTCCGTTAACCTTCCGAAATCCACCCGAGGCCCTCGGGACCTTAACCAATTATACCAACATGTTCCAAAACATGATACGAACTCACTCGAGGCCTCAAATCACATCAAACAACGTCGAAATCATGAATCGCTCTCCAATCCAAATCTTTAAGAACTTAGAATTTCAAACTTCTACATCCGACGCCGAAACCTATCAAATCACGTCCGGTTGACCCCAAATTTTGCACACAAGTTATATTCAATATTACAAACCTGCCCCAACTTTTGGAACTGGAATCCGACCCTGATATCAAAAAGACAAACTCTCGGTCAAACTTCTCAAAAACCTTCAAATTTCTATCTTTAGCCAAATGACTTCAAAATGACCTCCCGACATTCGAATTCACTTCCGATCGCGCTCCCAACTCCAGAATCATAATACGGAGCTATTCCCAGACTCGGAATCCCAAACGAATATCAATATAATTGAAATGCGCTTCAAGCCAAACTTAGGAAATTTCTTCAAAAATGTTGACTTCCACAATATACACCGAAACGCTCTCAAGGTATCCAAATCTTGATCCGGACATACGCCCAAGTCCGAAATCACCATACGAATCTGCTAGAACCTTCGGATCCTGATTCTGAGGTCGTTTACTCAAAATTCCAGTCTTACTCAATTTCTTCAACTTAAGGCTTCTGAAACGAGAATTTTTCCTTTCAATTTAACTCCGAACCTCCTGAATTTCAACTCTGACCATACATACAAGTCACAATACCCTAAATAAAGCTACTCATGACTCCTAACTACTGAACAACGCGCTGGATCTCAAAACGACCGGTCGGGTCATTACATTATGACTTGTACGCATGGTCGGAATTGAAATTCGGGAAGTTCGGGTGGATTTGGAAAGAAAATTCTCATTTCGGAAGCCTTAAGTTGAAGAAATGGACTAAGACTGAAATTTGGAGTAAACGACCTCGGAATTAGGATCTGAAGGTTCCAGCAGGTTTGTATGATGATTTCAGACTTGGGCGTATGTCCGGATCGGGCTTTGGATAACCCCGGGAGCATTTCAGCGTATATTATGGAAGTCAGCCTTTTTGAAGGAATTCCCTAAGTTTGGCTTGAAGCGCATTTCAATAATATTGATGTCCGCTTGGATTTCGAGTTAGGGAATAGCTTCGTATGGTGATTCTGGGGTTGGGAGCATGATCGGAAGTGAATGCGGATGTCCGGAGGTCATTTTGAAGTCATTTGGCTAAAGATAGAAATTCAAAGGTTTTGAAGAATCTAATCGGAAGTGGAAATTTTGATATCGGGGTCGGAATGCGATTCCGGAAGTTGGAACAGGTCTGAAATGTTGAATATGACTTGTGTGCAAAACAATTTAGGGTCAATAGGATGTGATTTGACAGGTTTCGGCATCGAATGTGGATGTTTGAAATTTCAAAGTTCATAAAAATGAATTTTAGCACGATTCGTGATTTCGACGTTGTTTAATGTGATTTGAAGCCTCGAGCAAATCCGTGTGAGGTTATGGGATTGAGTCGTGTGATTGGACGGGGTCCCGAGGGCCTCAGGTGTGTTTCGGGGTGGTTCCGGGTTAATTCCGAGTGTTGATTGCCGCTGTTTTCTGATGTTTTGGTGGTTCAGTGCGATCGCAAAGAAGAATTTTAGGGGCGAGGTTTTTTCCTATGCGATTGCGGATGTATGCCTGCGATCGTGAAGAAGGCTGGAGATTTTCCTGTGCGACCACAGGGTAGGCAGTGTTATCGCACAAGGGAGCGTTTGGGAGGCTGAGGCACTTGGCCTGTGCGAATGCATGGCTGGAGATGCGATCGCATAGAGGAATTTGGAGGCAGCATGGAAGGCCTGTGCGATCGCACAGGAGGGTCGCCTGGGCAGTGTCTTCCCCAAATTTCACTTGGTTAGGGCAATTTTGGAGAACTTCAAAGGGTGATTTTCATCAAGCATCATCATGTAAGTAATTCTTTCTCATTCCAAGTTAAATACAAGGTTTATGCATGGATTGAACATGAAAATTGTGGGAAAATCAGGAATTTTGAAGAAAACCTAGAAATTTGTATTTTGGATTTTTACCACGAATTTGAGCATGAAATTAAAAATAAATTGTATATTTGAACTAGTGAAGCTATGGGTTGAGTATATCTTCAAGAAATTTTGGAATCTGGGCACGCGGGCCCGAGGGCATTTTTGTCAATTCATTGAGTGGAGTTGGGAAATTATATAATTTGAATTTGTTACAAATAATTGAGTATATTTTCATTGATTTGTCGCTATTTGGACAGTTTGAGGGCGTCGTGCATCCATTGGAGTCGTCGGAAGGGCTTGGAAGCCGTTTATGAAATTTCGGAGCGAGGTAAGTCTCCTTTCTAACTTTGTGAGAGGGAATTGTCCCTATAGGTGAACTAGACGAATATATGTTATTACTTGCGGGGGCTACGTACGCACGAGGTGACGGGAGTCCGTGCGTAGCTACTGTTATGCCATGTCCGGGTAGTCTAGGACCCACTAGCATGCCTTGCTTGTTGTAACTGTGATTTTATCAATGATATTAGCCTAGTGATATTATCGAGTTAATAATTGAATGCTTAAGACGGTCAGAGCCTATTTTCCTTAATCACTTGAGAAGAAACCGGATCCTCTATTGTATAATGGTGTTCCGGATGAATCGGTAATATTTAGAACCGTAGTAAACTTGATAAATGAATTTCCAGAAATGACTTAAATACTATCTTCATGTTCACCTAAAGAAAATGTTATCACTTCTTTGAGAAACTGCTTTCCTGATGAAATTTGGACCCACTGTATCATTATGTGTACTTATGAGCACCTGAGTCGCAGGTATGATTCGCGAGCAGGTTAGCCGTATTATTATTATCTTGACCGCGTCGCATGATCGATTCGCGAGCGGGAAAAAATAGATGCATCTATGGTTCGAGCCGTTCGACCCTCAACAATGCACAGTTTATTATTGTTGGTCTGTATCGTTCGACCCTCTGCACTTTCTTGCACATGATAAATGTTGCGTATTTTCCTGTGATTTATACATGTGTATTGGCCTAAGAAGATTTGAATTGCTAGTTAAAAATGAAGAAGAATTGATGTGTAAAATGTGAAATAAGCTGATATTTCTTATCCCCGATTATTACTTAACTGTTATGACACGCATGCTTAGCACATCACTTGATTATATTTAGCCAACTTATAGAAAGTGTCTAATTCGACTTATTGTCACTACCTCTCTGAGGTTTGGCGTGATACTTATTGAGTACACGTTGTTTCCGTACTCATGCTACACTTGCTGTGCATTTTGTTGCACAAGTACTTTCATAGTGATGAGGTTGGTTGGAGACAAGCGAGCTGCATCATCCGGAGGCGATCCGCAGCCGGCAGAGTCTTCCTCTATATATTGTATTTATTTTATTCTAAAGTCCTTGTCCAACTTGTATTTCGGAAAAGCTTTATAGTATTTAGTAAAATGTCTTAGAAATGGCTCATGTACTTGTGGCACCGGTTTCTGTGAAGTATTTGGGATGTATTTTACTAAAGTGGAAAAGACTGTTGTGTTTACTTAATTGGATTTCATCTAGTTATTATGTATTAAAGTGAAAGGTAACGATTTTAAAAATGTTGAAACAAGAATTTATTTTAAATTAGTTAATGATTGGCTTGCCTGATAGTGGTGTCCGGCGCCTTCACGACCTTACGGATTTTGGGTCGTGACAACTTACTCACGGAACCCACACCCAAACCACTCTAAACCGAATCCATCTTTCCATAAAAAACCAATGTTCCTACTCAGGAACAACTAAGCCATCCTACATAAACCCAAATCCATCTTTCCATAAAAAACCAAGGTTCCTACTCAGGAACAACTAAACCATCCTACAGAAACCCGGTCAGTCGTTCCGAGAGTTTATCCCCATTTCCCCTATTTTCTGCTTTAGGATTAATACATCGGCAGACCATTAAACTTGTCCTTACTTTTCACTTACGCACTCTTTCTTAATTCCTTTCCATTTGAACACTTCAACCACATCTCAAGTGTGTCATTTAGACACAAAATTTATAAGCAGCAAAACGTAATAGATGCGTGAAATTCACACGCAAGAGTAACCAATAAGATGATTTATTAAAAAGTTAAAAAAGGCTTTTGAGAAAAAATGAATAACAGAAAAACAAAATCCTAACCGACCCCTCCCTCCGTCATCTTCCCAACCCCCCTCCTTTCCATCTTCTGCCAAACTAAAGAACAAAGCAAGAACTCTCATTTCCCCACTATTGCATATCAATTATATTTATTACGTTTCGTCTCCATATTTCCTCTAATTCCTTCTTTCCCGTAAATCCTTCAGTTCTCTCTTTCCCACAAATTTTGAAGTTTATTGAAAGAGAATACAAGCAGAAAAGATTTCTTCTCCATGGAACTCGTATAGGACGAGCAACTTTTGGTGAGTTACATCTCAAATAGAGTTTGCAAAACTCCGACGAGCTTCAATTGTCGGAGATAGAGTTTCAGGGTTCCACATCGAATGCAAAATTCTTGGCTTTCACTGAAAATGGTGAAGATTTGGGTGATTTGGTAGGATTTTGTAGTAATACTATAAGCAAATCTGAAAATTTAAAAAGAGAAGTTCACCGGAAAAAATTTCCGACATAAACTAAGCTCAAATTTGTCGATTATCACAGGCTTTTTTAGCCATTTTCGTTATTCCTTTATTTTTGTAGTCCGAGCGCTTTTGATTTTTCCAATTCCGATAGCAATAGACAATCCATGGTGTGGGAGGGAGAGAGAGGGGAATCCGATTAAGTCTAGTGGAAGAGAAGATGTAAGCTTAAAGATAAATTAATTAGAAAAATTGATCTCTACGCTCTTAGAAACGGTGTAACACACGCATTATGCCACATCACGAAGTTGTGTCTAAATGACACACTTGAGATGTGGTTGAAGTGTTCAAATGGAACGGACTTAAGATAGAGTGTAAGTGAAAAGTGAGGACCAGTTTAATCGCCTGCCAATGTATTCTGCCTCTGCTTTATTATGCGTTATTGAACTCTTTTATATAGTGTCGGGTCGGTCGGCTTGGGTTCGGAGTGATTTTGGAGAGAAATGAGACACTTAGTCTCTTAAGTTGGTGAATTAGTTGGAAAAGTCAACCGAAAGTTGACTTATGGGTAAATGATCTCACAATTTGGTTTTTATGGTTCGGATAGCTTCGTTCGGTGATTTGCGACTTAGGAGCGTGTTCGGAATGTTACTCGGAGGTCCGGGGTAGAATTAGGCTTGAACTGGCAAAATTGGATTTTTGGCGATCTCCGGTCGGCAATAGAAAATTAGCTATCAGGGTTGGAATGAAATTCCGGAAGTTGGAATAGGTTCGTAGTGTCGTGTGGGAAGCGTGTGCAAATTTTCAGGTCATCCGGACGTGGTTTGGTTGGTTTAAGCATCGTTGGCTAATTTTGGAAGTTTAGAAATCCTTAGGCTTGAATTTCGGGTTAATTTGGTGATTTGATGTTGTTTTGAGTGTTCTGAAGGTTCGACTAAGTTTGAATAATGATACGTGACTTGTTGGTAGGTTTGGTTGAGGCCGCCTCAGGATGATTTCGAATGGTTATCAGAGAGTTGGAAAATTTGGAGTTGTAGCTGAAGTTGTTGTAATCTATCATAACCGCACCAGCGGATTAGGGACTGCAGGTGCGAGCCGCAGAAGTGGAAAGAGGACCGCAAAAGCGGCATTGGTCGCAGGAGCGGAGGTCTAGACCGCATCTGTGAGCCCGTAGGTGCGAGACCTGGGGCGCAGGTGCGGCGCCTGGGGACTTAAGTCATTTCCATAGGTGCAGATTTTTGGGCGCAGAAGCGGTCCGCAGGTGCGAGATAATTTCCGCATAAGCGGAAAGTGCTGGGCAGAACCTATAAAAGGTTGCCTTCGTGAATTTTCACTCATTCTTCACCATTTTTGGACGGGTTTGGATCTTTAGAGAAGTGATTTTAAGAGGAAATCGAAGGCAATCAATTGGGTAAGTTAATTGGGCTTCATTTCTTGTGTTTGTAACGATTTTTCTACTGCTTAATCATGAAACTGGTGGGAGTTAAGGAAGAAATTTGGGAAATTAGGGCTTGAAATTTGAGAGCTTAATGTGAGGATTTGAGGTGTCATTTCTAGTTGGATTTTGATGTATTTGGTATGTATGGACTCGTGAGAGTATAAGGATTCTAGTTTTGCAATTTTTATCGAATTTCGAGACATGGGCATAGGGGTCAGGTTTGCCAATTTCAGGATTTGTGATGTAAATTGATAATTTTGATGTGGGCTTCATTCCTTTAGCATATATTATATAATACTGATGTTGGTTAGATTCGGCGCAATTTGTGGCTGAGTCGAGCGGCAAGGGCATTGCGGAGTAGAGTTTTGGCTTGATTAAGGTAAGTAATGCTTCCAAACTTGGTTCTGAGGGTTCAAAACCCCAAACTACATGTTATGTGATTTGAATTTGGTGACGCACATGCCAAGTGACGGGCGTGCGTGCGTGCACCGTGAGACATGTGACCTGGTTCATTCCATGGCACCATTTAGTGGTTCTTTCTTCATGATACATGTGCTTCTATCAATGTGATTAATGAAACATGCTAAAAATCATGCTAGAAATTATGTTAAGGCTTCACGCTGATACTGTTGAGACCGGAACGGTCGTCTTAATGCAAACATGCTAGAAATCATGCTAGATATTATGCTAAGGCTTCACGTCGATATTGTTGAGACCTGAGTGGTCGTTTATTGTTGTCATCTCATGTGTTTTATTGATATTGTATACTCAGTCCTGTCATTGCATATCATATCATGTCTCAGCCTTGGTAATTGTTGATTTTGCACATTTTATATCATTGATTCTGTCTAGTTCATGCATTATGAGCCCATTTGAGCGGTACTGGAGAGTGATGACCGAGAGACTGATATTGAGTGACAGATACGGGATCGGGCTGCACGCCGCAACATGTTACATTGATTATGCCTAAATTTGGCTGTGATAGAGCTTGGGCTTTAGGAGCCCCTCTGGAGTATGTAACACACCCCAATGAGCGCAATGATATTTGAGGGATGGATCTTGTCCGAAGTGTTTATATTTGGAGATGGATCTTCTCTATAAGGCTGGATTGGCCTATTTCTTTGGTACGGAGCAACTTATGTCAGTGATATGTATACGTATTCTGGGATGAATATTCTCTGGGCCATTTACCCATATACAGTACTGAGTGGTTGTGAGGTGTATCATTAGCTGGAGATGGATCTTTTCCATAGGGCTGGTTCGCCCTTCCTCAGTGCTGAGTGACTTCTGTCGGATATGTATATATTCTGGAATGGATCTTCCCTGGGCCATGTGAGCCATATACAGTACTGAGTGGATAAGTATTTGAGAGAGGGAGCACATTGTGCATTTGATATTTTTGATGCATTGTCATGTAGAATACATTGAGTTATATATATGTTAAACTGTTTAGAACTGTACTTGTCTTATCACCTTGAGCTGTCTAGTTAACTGAAAGCATGCCTAAATTTCTGTACTTTGGTTATGTTATAAATGTGGGGGTTTAGTCCGTCACTACCTCTCAGTCTACAGTTTGGGCTTGTTACTTACTGAGTTGGTGTACTCACGTTACCCCTGCACCTTGTGTGCAGATTTAATTTAGGTATCTCAAGTCACGATAGTGCCAGCTGATCTTTGTTGTGGTTCATCACCGGAGAGAGCGGGGTAGCTGTTTGGCGATCGCACACCCGCCTTTCTCCTTCCCTATCTTCCTTTGTGCATTTTGTTAGTTATTTCTCAGACAATTGTTTGTCTTGATGTATTTGGCACAATTGTAGTATGGCTCATGACTTAGTGAACTAGATTTTGGGGATTTCTCTTTTGACAGTATTTTTTAGTTTGATTCTATATTTTATTTCGGCCTCTCTGATGGAAAAAGGTTAATATTTAAATGTTGTTATGATAGAAAAGAACTGATTAAGAGTGTAGGCTGGCCTAGTTCCACGACAGGCGCCATCATGACCAGGTTGGGTTTTGGGTCGTGACAACTTGGTATCAGAGCCTAGGTTACATAAGTCTCACAAGTCATGAGCGGGTTTAGTAGAGTCTTGCGGATCGGTACAGAGACGTCTGTACTTATCTTCGAGAAGCTGCGGAACCCTTAGGAAAAATCTCGCATTCTTTAATTCTTGTCATGCGAATCCGTTACTTCTGGTGACTAAACATCCATTGTTTCATTCTCTCACAGATGGTGAGGACACGTGCTACCGATCAGGGTAACCTGATACCAGTTGGGCCCACGAGAGGCCGAGGGCGCGGTCGAGGCCGTGGTAGAGGGATGGGTGCAGCCTGCAGCAGCCGAGGCAGTACCTGTTGACCCTCCAGTTATTCCAGATTAGGTCCCAGCCACAGATGTTCCAGTAGGACCGGCTCAGGCACCGATAGTGCCTATTGTTATTCTGGGTCTTCAGGAGACCTTGGCCCAGATTCTGACCGTGTGCACCAGCCTTGTATAGGTGGTCACTGTTTCTACTACAACCGCTACTTCTCATGCCGGGGAGGTACATCTGCTACCCATACACCTTAGCAGGTTGTTCAGAGACTTCAGACACCGGGGGCAGCTCCAGCCCAGCCGGTTGCACCTGTTCAGGATTTTGTGCTTCCCGTCATGCCAGATGACGAGCAGCGTAGGTTGGAGAGATTTGGTATACTTCAGCCTCCGACTTTCAGTGGTGCTGAGGGCGAGGATGCCCAGGGTTTCTTAGACAAGTGTCAAAGGATTCTTCGTACAACAGGGATATTGGAGACTAGTGGGGTCTCGTTTACTACTTTCTAGTTTTTGGGAGCTTCCTTTACTTGGTGGGAGGATTATGAGAGACGTAGGCCTGTTGGTGCAGCGCCCCTTACTTGGCAATAGTTTTCCACTCTCTTCTTAGAGAAGTATGTACCATAGTCCCGCAGAGAGGATCTGCGCAGACAGTTTGAGCAGCTGCGTTAGGATGATATGGTTGTGACATAGTATGAGATGAGGTTTTGGAGCTAGCCCGTCATGCTATTGGGTTGGTTCCTACATAAAGAGAGAGAGAGAGAGAGAGTGGATCAGGAGGTTCGTGGATGGCCTCACCTATCAGCTTCGGATTCTTATGACCATAGAGAGGGTATCAGGTGCTACTTTTGAGTAGGTTGTTCATATTGCCTGAGATATTGAGTCAGTTCGTCACTAGGAGCGAGAGGAGTGAGAGGCCAAGAGGACTCGGGGATCTGGTAGCTTCGGCAGTGTTCCCTCTACGGGTCAGTTTCAGCATAGCAGGGGCCGCCCACTTAGTCCTGCTCAGCCAGCTCGCCCAGCTTACAGTGGTGCACCATCAGGCATGGTCCCCGCAGTTATCATCAGCGCCACCCATCATTTAGTGCTCTTCTAGTCCAGAGTTCATCCTGTGCACCGTCAGTTTAGTTCTCTTCCATGCCAGACTCTTTCACCAATTATCCTGGTGATAGGGTTTCCCTTCAGTCCCCACTGCCATTCTCCGAGAGGGGTTACTTCGAGTGTAGAGATCCGGGTCATATCAAGAGGTTTTGTCCCTGTCTTACAGGAGGTCTATATCAGTAGAGTAGTCAGCTCGCGGCTTCAGTCCACATCATTTAGTGCTCTTCTAGTAGCACCACCCGCCCAGGCAGCTAGGGGCGGGGGTCAGGCATCTAGGGGTCGTCTAGAGGGGGAAGTCGATCCGGTGGTGATCAAGCTCGATTTTATGCACTTTCAGCTAGACTAAATGCTATGGCTTTAGATGCCATGATCCCAGGTATTATTTCAGTCTGCCACGAGATGCTTCAGTTTTATTTGATTCTGGTTCCTTATATTCATATGTTCATCATGTTTTGCCCATTCTGTGGATATGCCTCATGAGTCTTCAGTTATATCTATTCATGTGTTCGCCCTAGGGGAGATACTATTGTTATGGATCGCGTGTGCCTGTCATGTGTGGTGTCTATTAGGGGTATGGAGACCCGGGTGGATTTATTATTGCTCCGTAAGGTTGACTTCGATGTGGTTTAGAAAGGGAAATTCTGAATGTTTAGATAGCACAGACGATCTCACATGATCAGATAGATGATGTTACATTTAGGTATGGCTCGATGAATGTGTAAGTTTCAGGAGATGCTTTGTGTCTTGGTTTATGGATACCTCATTGGTGAGGCGGCATCCTCCTTGTTGGTCGGCTGCGGATATTCAATTCGACCTTGTAACACCTACTAGTTGTAGGGGTATACCTAGTGGTGTGATCGTGTATTGGAGGAGTATTAGACATTCATGCAACATAGTTGAGATCGGATATGTGATTTGTGTGCTCTGAGGGTTTGGGAACTGGAAACTCGGATGAGTAGATGATTTCATAGTTGAGGGCTGTAGAGACGTAGCTAAGGTAGTTGGATGATAGTGTGTGTTGTTGTGATTAAATCATTGTGGACCTTTAGAGGGTCATTCGTCGATTAGGTATGATCAGATTGATTTGGGGTTTCATTAGTAGGCCCAGTAGGGATAGGTGTTTTACACATAGTCGAATTGGTTGGCTCTGTAGTGCCATTGTTAGGGTTGTCAACTAGTGGTTATTGGGCTTATCTATGCTCTGGGATGATTTAGGAGTTACCCGTCCCTGCTTCGGGGAGCCGCGATTCATTGGTTTTAGGCACGCATGGTGCGGTTCTGTTTTGGTCTTATAGCGGGGTTTGAGTAAGGTAAAGTTGTTGGGTATTGTAGGATTGAGACGTATTGGTTGTGTTCTTTCAGGTTCGTGTGGCATGGTAGCATCCGATTTCCCCGTGGTTATGGTAATGCACTTTGAGTACTTGATATCGGGTTTCGCACGGTTCTTGATTTTTGAACAAGACGGAGCGAGGTTTATAATATGGACCAGCATTCGGATGGGGTTCACGTATTGTAGCGGAGTATGTTAAAGTATGCCCTTTGTTGTTAGATTCATGTGCTTTGGGTATGAGGTGTGTGGGGAGTTCAATCACTTGATGATTCGACAAATGGTCGTGAAGTTCTGCGTGTTTCTTATTTATTGGAAGAACTTGAAGGTGTTAGAATGTGTCTCGGTTTGATAACATGTTTATTACCAGCATCAGGTGGTTTGAGCACCTGCTGTGATTTGAACCTATCATTATGAGTGTTCGAGATAGGTGGGATATCATGTGTTTTCATCTTGATTTATGACTCTGGTTGGATACAGCTTGTTCAGACATATACAATGTGTGGACGCGTGATTCTGATCTTGTAGGTAAGTTCGGATGTGGAAATTTGGTGAGTTGATGTTGTTTTGAGTGTTCTGAAGGTTCGACTAAGTTTGAATAATGATATGTGACTTGTTTGTAGGTTTGGTCGAGGTCCAGAGGGCCTCAGGATGATTTCGAATGGTTATCGGAGAGTTGGAAATTTTGGAGTTGCAGCTGAAGCTGCTATTTTCTGTCATAACCGCACCTGCGGATGGGGGACCGCAGGTGCGAGCCACAAAAGCAGAAAGAGGACCGCAGAATCGGCATTGGTCGCAGGAGCGGAGGTCTGGACCGCATCTGTGAGCCCACAGGTGCGAGACATGTGGCGCAGGTGCAGCGCCTGGGGACTTAAGTCATTTCTGCGGTTGCGGATTTTTGGCCGCAAAAGCGGTCCGCAGGTGCGAGATAATTTCCGCAGAAGTGGAAAGGGCTGGGCAGAACCTATAAAAGGTTGCCTTCTCGAATTTTCACTCATTCTCCAGCATTTTTGGACGGGTTTGGAGCTTTTGAGCAGTGATTTTAAGAGGAAATCGAAGGCCATCAATTGGGTAAGTTACTTGGGCTTCATTTCTTGTGTTTGTGACAATTTTTCTATTGTTTAATCATGATATTAGTGGGAATTAAGGAAGAAATTTGGGGGATTAGGGCTTGAAATTGGAGAGCTTAATGTGAGGATTTGAGGGGTCATTTGTCGTCGGATTTTGATGTATTTGGTATGTATGGACTCGTGAGAGTATAAGGATTCTAGTTTTGTAATTTTTATCGGATTCTGATACGTGGGCTCGGGGGTCAGGTTTTTCCAATTTCAGGATTTGTGATGTAAATTGATAATTTTGATGTGGGATTTGTTCCTTTAGCATATATTAATGATATAATACTGATTTTTGTTAGATTTGGAGCGATTTGTGGCTGATTCGAGTGGCAAGGGCATTGTAGAGTAGAGTTTTGGCTTGATTGAGGTAACTAATGCTTAAAACTTGGTTCTAAGGGTTCAAAACCCCGAACTACGTGTTATGTGATTTGAATTTGGTGATAGACGTGCGGGCGTGCACCGTGATACTTGTGACCTTGTTCATTCCATGGCACCGTTTAGTGGTTCTTTCTTGAGCATATCTGTGCTTTTATCAATGTGATTAATGCAAGATGCTAGAAATCATGCTAAATATTATGTTAAGGCTTCACACCGATACTTTTTGAGACCCGAGTGGTTGTCTTAATGCAAACATGTTGGAAATCATGCTAAGGCTTCACGTCGATATTTTTGAGACCTGAGTGGTCGTTTATTGCTGTCATCTCGTGTGTTTGATATTATATACTCAATCATGTCATTGCATATCATATCATGTCTCAGTCTCGGTAATTGTTGATTTTGCACATTTATATCATTGATTCGGGCTAGTTCATGCATTGTGAGCCCATGTGAGCGATACTGGAGAGTGAGGCCGAGAGCCTGATATTGAGTGACAGATACAGTATCGGGCTACACGTCGCAGCGTGTTATATTGACTATGCTTGGATCTGGCTATGATAGCGCTTGGGCTGTAGGAGCCCCTCCGGAGTTTGTAACACACCCCCAGTGAGTGCAGTGATATTTGAGGGATGGATCTTCCCCGGACATGGATCTTTTCCGAAGTTGTTATATTTGGAGATGGATCTTCTCCATGAGGCTGGATTGGCATGTTTCTCGGTACTGAGAAACTTATGTCAGTGATGTGTACACGTATTCTGGGATGAATATTCCCTGGGCTATTGAGCCATATACAGTACCGAGTGGTTGTGAGGTGTATCATTATCTTGAGATGGATCTTCTCCATAGGGCTGGATCGGCCTTCCTCATTACTGAGTGACTTCTGTCGGATGTGTATATATTCTGGGATGGATCTTCCCTGGGCCATGTGAGCCATATACAGTACTGAGTGGACGAGTATTTGAGAGGGGGAGCACATTGTGAATTTCAAATTGTTGATGCATTGTCATGTAGAATACATTGAGTTATATATATGTTAAACTGTTCAGAAATGTACTTGTCTTATCACCTTGAGTTGTCTAGTTAACTGAAAGCATGCCTAAATTTCTGTACTTTGGTTATGTTGTAAATGTGGAAATTTAGTCTGTCACTACCTCTCAGCCCACAGTTTGGGCTTGTTACTTACTGAGTTGGTGTACTCACGTTACCCCCTGTACCTTGTGTGCAGATTCAGGTATCTCAGGTCACGATAGTGCCAACTGATCTTTGTTGTGGTTCATCACCGGAGAGAGCGAGGTTGCTGCTTGGTGATTGCAAACCCACCTTTCTCCTTCTCTATCTTCCTTTGTATATTTTGTTAGTTATTTTTCAGACAATTGTTTGTCTTGATGTATTTGGTACAGTTGTAGTATGGCTCATGACTTAGTGACACTATATTTTGGGGATTTCTCTTTTTTTTTACAGTATTTTTGTGTTTGATTCTATCTTTTATTTCGAACTTTTTGATAGAAAAAGGTTAAAATTCAAATGTTGTTATGATAGAAAACAAATTGGTTAAGAGTCTAGTCTTGCCTAGTTCCACGACAGGCGACATCATGACCCGGTTGACATAATTGGTTCTCAATGAAAATCTCTCTTTCTCTCTCTAAATTCTTTAAATCGTTTCTCTCTCTAAGTGGTTCGTTCAAGAGAAATTCTCTCAATTTACTCTTTAGGATACTTTGCTTTTCCTTTAATTTCGATAACTTGTATCATTTTCTTTATTTGTTTAGTCAATCAATTGCAACCTTTGCAATTCCTTTGTCCATATATTGTAGTAGTAGTAGTTATTTCTTCGTACAATACATTTGCGTTATATGTTTTCTTCATATGTTCTTTTCAAAGCATTAGTAATGTCATGGGAGGCTTTCCAACCATGCCCCATGACCCCTTGGACGTGCCCCATGGTGTCCTGGAAAGCCTCCCAACGATTTGCACCACGGACGATCCCGTGGTCTTGGCGCGCCAAGTGCCAAGCGCGCATGTGACTCTGTCGCCCCACCGATATTCCTCACTAGCGAGCCCAGACGCAAGCAACTTCCAACAGCGCCGCACACGCAGATCGTGATGCCTGAGACAAAGTTGCTGACAACGAACCTGTTTCTACCTTGTAGAAAACTAAATCCTTTTCATTGTAAATATAGAGTAGTTTTATTTCATGTACTTTCATTATGTTTCTCTAGTGTAGTTTGGTCAAGTCTTATAACTTTGGTTTATTTTTTTTAAGCATTATTAGGGGGGATCAAGCAATCAAAAACTTTCTAGCAAGCAATTCTCTGTACTGGTGTCTCTCCCCCTCGACACCGTGTTGCCTTCTTTTGTAATAGCTTTCATTAATGCAATCAAGCCTTTATTCAATTCTCATTATTGTTCTCTCAATTGCTCTCGATATTGGTTTTTCCGTATGATACTAACAATCTCGTCTAGCGTACGGAGAGGACCTCACTTGGCGGACAACAACTGCACTCACATCAGTTGCCTAGCCTTACATCGCCCTTCCAAAGAATCTCAGGAAAGTGCCGCGTAACAGTTGGTATCAGAGCCTAAGCTTGACATTGGGCAAGGGAACGCACTGACATTACTACCATTTCTGACCATGGTGAATCTTGGGGACCGCATTGCGGCCCTTGAGGAGATGGTTGACATATTATGACCCATTATGGATGCGGTTCCAGAACTAAGAACCAGCCTAGTGCAAAGGTTGGACGACCTGGACCGCAGAATGTCCCAGGACAAAGTTGGCATAGAAAACATCAGTCGCGACTCTAAAGGAGACCAGCAAACGGAAGCTACTGAGGTAGCCAAAATTTTCAATAAATTCGACGGGCTCCAAAAGGAGCGCGTCGAGGATTTATCCCACAGGGTATAAGAGGCAGACATGATGACTTCCATGTAGCAAACTATAGACGATTTGACAGGCCAGCTCAATGTTATCAATGTTGCCCTACAAGGCTTGCTTCGAGGAGGTGGAAATCAAATCGGGTGTACTGTGAACCTCGCCCCCATGGAACAGAAACTGAAAATTCTTGAGCCAACGCCATATATTCGGGATAGGAATGCTAAAGAAGTGGAGAATTTCATCTTCGACATCGAGCAGTACTTCGATGTTGTGGGAGGCCTGGAAGAATCCAAGAAGGTAGCAACTGTTGCCAAGGAACTTTAGGGTGATGCTAAGCTCTGTTGGAGGGTAAAGTAGGAAGCCATCAGGGCCAGTGAAGATGCTCTGGAGACATGGGTGGAACTGAAGGCAACCATACGCCTACAGTTTTTCCCCGAAAATATTGAGCATAATGCAAGGAGAAAACTACGGGAGCTCCGCCAGACCAAATCAATGTGGGACTATGTGCGAGAATTCTCCGCACTCATGCTGAACATCCGCGACATGGGGAAAAAAGACAAGCTCTTCACATTCCTGGAAGGGTTGAAACTTTATGCCCACATGGAGCTGCAAAGAGAAAGGGTAGATACCCTACCCAAGGCAATCCAAGCAGTGGAGTGCCTTGGGGACTATCAAATGGTAACTTGGATGGATAGGCCGCAGCCGCCTGTCCGAGCGAGCTACAAAGGAGGCCAGTCTAACAATGGTGGCCCCAACAGAAGTGGGCAAGATCGGAGTGCAGCCAAATCTAAGGCTCCCTCCTTAGGCAGCAACAGTACTGCATCAAACAACAATGATCGGGGGAGAAATCCCCCTCTGTGGCGGGCCACATTGGAATAATAAATGCCCACATGCACAGATGAACTCCCATCAAGCTTACGATGAGGGGACGGATGACGAACCAAATGATGAGGAACAGACTTAACCAGTCGGTGCCCTCAATGCAATTGTTGGTTCTATTTCTTAGGCATTAGAGGGAACCAGTGCTGGTATTCACAAGAAGAAGGACCCCGACCCAATCGCCAAGAAAGGGAAAAAGAAGACGAATAAAGGGACTCCTCCTAAACAAGAGTGGACCTTGATGTTTGTTGAACTGAAGGTAAATGGCAAGCCCATTCGGGCGATGATAGATATAGGTGCTACTCACAACTACTTGGCGTCAACTCATGTGGAGCGCCTTGGTATAATTGTAGGAAAGGGCAGAGGTCTTGTCAAGGCTATTAACTCACCTCCTCAACCAGTGGGTGGAATAGCCAAAGAAGTACCAGTGAAGATCGGTCCTTATGAAGGAAAGTTCAACTTGCCCTTGGTGATCATCGATGACTTCGAGTTGATAGTTGGGCTGGAACTCTTGAGGCAAACCAACACCATGCCCGTACCATATGCGTACATGCTTCTGATGATAGGAGTAAACGGGTCCAAGCCCTGCATTATTCCGTGCATGCCCATGAAGATGGCCGATGAGAACATCTCGGCCTTACAACTCAAAAAGGGAGTCAAGAGACATGAACCTACATTCCTGGCTAACCTATGCATTGAAGAAGTAGCACGCTCATCGGGTCCCCTTCCTACACCCGTAAAGGAGCTACTACTGGAATTTGAAGACGTCATGCCACAGGAAATGCCAAAGCGACTTCCGCCTAGGCGCACTATGGACCATGAGATTGAGTTGGTACCGGGTGCGAAGCCACCTGCACGGGCGCCTTATAGAATGTCATAGCCCAAACTCACCAAGCTCCGGAGACAATTGACGAGATGCTAGACACAGGGATCATTGTACCCTCCCAGTCCCCATATGGGTCCCCTATGATTTTCCAAAAGAAACATCATGGTAATCTACGACTCTGCATGGATTATCGGGCTCTAAATAAAATCACTGTGAAGAACAAGTATCCTATTCCGCTCATGGCAGACTTGTTCGATAGATTGAGGAGTGAAACGGTGTTCACAAAAATTGACCTAAAGACAGGGTATTGGAAAGTTCGAATTGCTGAGGGCGATGAACACAAGACGACCTGTGTGACAAGATATGGGACGTTCGACTTCCTAGTTATGTCGTTTGGATTGACTAATGCTCCAACCACATTTTGCACTCTAATGAACCAAGTCTTCCAAGAGTACATTGATGAATTCATGGTGGTCTATTTGGATGACATTGTGGTTTATAGCGAAACACTGGAAGAACACACGGAGCACTTGCGGAAGGTCCTAACCTGGTTGCAGAAGCATGAATTATACGCAAAGCTATCCAAGTGCTCATTTTCTAAAAAACAGATCGACTTCCTCGGGCATGTCATTGAGGAAGAATGGATCAAGATGGACCATCAAAAGATCCAAGTCATCACAGATTGGCAGCCACCCAAGGATATCCACACCTTGAGGGCATTCCTTGGCCTATGCAATTTCTATCGGCGATTTGTGAAGAATTACTCCCTCGTCGCAGTGCCATTGACAAAACCCTTCAAGAAGGTCACACCTTGGGGTTGGGGTCCTAGGCGAGCGGAGGCCTTTAACACATTAAAAGCGGCTATGTCTAGTAGCCCTGTCATGGCCCTTCCTGATTTGGCCAAGCCATTTGAGGTACAAACGAATGCTTCCGATTATGCTCTTGGAGGGATCTTACCACAAGACGGGCATCCCATAGCATACGAGAGCCGGAAGCTGAAGGATGTTGTTGAATCAAGTCACTGCATGATTTTGAAGAATGAGAAATGACAACACAGTTGAACTAGGTCCATCAGGGTAAACATAGTCAAGCAGACTAGATGGCACGAGAAGAGTCCATACGCAGGAGATAAACATCATCTCTGAATTAAGGGGTTATCTCCTAAGCGAAAAAGGTTGCAAATTGATAAGGATATGGACTTCACATTCAGGTAGGATAGAATCAAGATAAAGGAAGATCAAGGAAGTTGAGGTAGACTCAAACTCTTCCACCAAGGAAGAGTTGCATCAGAACTGAACAACAACATCTCAACTACTGATTCTATAAAGTGTTGAAGCATTCCTGCTGAAGAATTGCGCACAAACACAGAAGTGAAACAAGAATTGAAAGAAAAATTACCAAAGCAATTTTGCAAGCAGTTCATGTGAAGAATCCCTGTGTGACTCAAAATCTACTTGAACCAGCTCGAAGAACCAGTTCCATCTATTGTCTTTTGAGTCTAGTTGTTTGTAGTAGGTGATTATATATTGTATCTTTCAGCTTTATCTAGAAGTAATTGTAATAGGTACACAATGTTCAAGTTAGAGTTAACTTGAAGTTTGTCGCAATTAGCTAGAGGCTAGTTTTCCATAAAGGGATTAGAGTTAGTCCTTAGCTTTACAAAAGAGTTTATTTTGTAAATGATGTTTCGCTCATTGACATAGTGAAGAGTTTCGGAAAATCCTACTGGGAAGTAGGTCGTGGTTTTTTCACCTTTTGAGCC
>ML352806.1:0-29645 GCA_005239505.1 Nicotiana paniculata
CCATAAAATGCCAAAAAATGTAACTTGATCATTTTGAGGCGTTGGTTATGGTTCCTTGTGTCGAATTTGATGTCCCAGAAAAATATCACGCGATCCGATACCGGCTCTGTAACAAGGCGTCCGGCCTGGACAATGACAGGCGATAATAGAGGCACGACTAGCGAAATTCCAGTTTAATTGCCATAAAATGCCAAAATATGTAACCTGATCATTTCGAAGAGTTGGTTATGGTTACTTGGGTCGTATTTGATGTCTCGGACAAATATCATGTGATCCGGTATCGGCTCCATACCAAGATGTCCGACCTGGACCATGGATGGCGATAATACAGGCACGACTGGCGGAATTCTAGTTTAATTGCCATAAAATGTAAGTTGATCATTTCGAAGCGTTGGTTATGGGTCCTTGGGTCATATTTGATGTCCCAGACAAATATCATGCAATCCAGTACCAGTTCCGTACCAAGGAGTCCGGCCTGGACACTAGCAGGCGATAATACAAGCACGACTAGCAAAATTCCAGTTTAATTGCCATAAAATACCAAAACATGTAACTTGATCATTTCGAAGCATTGGTTATGGTTCCTTGGGTCATATTTGATGTCCGGACAAATATCATGTGATCCGGAACCGGCTCCGTACCAAGGAGTCCGGCCTGGACCATGGTAGGCGATAATACAGGCACGACTGGCGAAATTCCAGTTTAATTGCCATAAAATGCCAAAAAATGTAACTTGATCATTTTGAAGCGTTGGTTATGGTTCCTTGGAAAGTATTTGATGTCCCGGAGAAATATCATGTGATACGGTAACGGCTTCGCACCAAGGCGTCCAGCCTGGACTATGGCAGGCGATAATACAGGCACGGCTGGCGGAATTCCAGTTTAATTGCAATAAAATTCGAAATTGTTGGTTATGAATCCTTGGGTTGTATTTGATGTCCCGGACAAATACCATGTGATTCGGTGCCGGCTACGTACCAAGGCGTCCGTCCTGGATCATGGAAGGCGATAATGCAGGCACGACTTGCAGAATTCTAGTTTAATTGCCATAAAATGCCAAAAAATCCTTTCGAAGAGTTGGTTATGGTTTCTTCGGTTGTATTTGATGTCCCGGACAAATATTATGCGATCCGGTACCAGCTCCGTACCAAGGCGTCTGGCATGGACCATGGATAGCGATAATACAGGCACGACTGGCTGAATTCCATTTTAATTGCCATAAAATGCCAAAAAATGTTACTTGATCATTTCAAAGTATTGGTTAGGGTTCCTTGGGTCGTATTTGGTGTCCCGAAATAATATCATGCTATCCGATACCGGCTCCATACCAAGGTGTCCGGCCTAGACCATGGAAGGCGATAATACAGGCACGACTGGCGGAATTCCAATTTAATTGCCATAAAATGCCAAAAAATGTAACTTGATCATTTCGAAGCGTTGGTTATGGTTCCTTAGGTTGTATTGAATGTCCCAAACAAGTATCATGCGATTCGGTACCAGCTCCATACCAAGGCCTCCGGCCTGGACCATGGCAGGCGGTAATACAGGCACGACTGGCGGAATTCCAGTATAATTGCCATAAAATGCCAAAAAATAGAACTTGATCATTTCGAAGCATTGTTTATGGTTCCTTTGGTCGTATTTGATGTCCCGAACATATATCATGCGATCTGGTACCGGCTACGTACCAAGGCCTCCGGCCTGAACCATGGCAGGCGATAATACAGGCACGACTGTCAGAATTCAAGTTTAATTGCCATAAAATGCCAAAAAATATGTAACTCGATCATTTCAGAGTGTTGGTTATGTTTCCTGGGTCGTATTTGATGTCCTGGATAAATATCATGTGATCCGGTACCGGCTTTGTACCAAGGCATCCAGCCTGGACCATGGCTGGCGATAATAGAGGCACGACTGACGGAATTCCAGTTTAATTGCCATAAAATGCCAAAAAAATATAACTTGATCATTTCGAAGCATTGGTTATGGTTACGGACAAGTATCATGTTATCCGGTACCGGCTCCGAACCAAGGCATCCGGCCTGGACAATGGCAAGCGATAATACAGGCACAACTGGCGGAATTCCAGTTTAACTGCCATAAAATGCCAAAAAATATAACTTGATCATTTCGAAGTGTTGGTTATGGTTCCTTGGGTCGTATTTGATGTCCCAGTCAAATATCATGTGATCTAGTACCGGCTTCGTAACAAGGCGTCCGACCTGGACCATGGCAGGCGCTAATACAGGCACGACTGGCGGAATTCCACTTTAATTGCCATAAAATGACAAAAATGTAACTTGATCATTTCGAAGTGTATGTTATGGTTCCTTGGATCATATTTAATGTCCCGAACAAATATCATATGATCCGGTACCAGCTCTGTACCAAGGCGTCCGGCCTGGACCATGGCAGGCGATAATAGAGGCACGACTGACGGAATTCCAGTTTAATTGCCATAAAATGCCAAAAAATATAACTTGATCATTTCAAAGCATTGGTTATAGTTCCTTGGGTCTTATTTAATTTCCCGAACAAATATCATGTGATTCGGTACCGGCTCCGTACCAAGGCGTCCGACCTGGACCACGACAGGCGATAATATAGGCATGACTTGCGCAATTCCTGTTTAATTGCCATAAAAATGCCAAAAAATGTAACTTGATCATTTCAAAGTTTTGGTTATGGTTCCTTGGGTCATATTTGATGTACCGAACAAATATCATGCGATTCGGTACTGACTACGTACCACGGCGTATGGCCTAGACCATGGTAGGCAATAATACAGGCACGACTTGTGGAATTCCAGTTTAATTGCCATAAAATTCCAAAAAATGTAACTTGATCATTTCGAAGCATTTATTATGAATCCTTGGGTTGTATTTGATGTCCCGGAAAAATATCATGCGATTCGGTACTGGCTACGTACCAAATCGTCCGTCCTGGGCCATGGAAGGCGATAATGCAGGCACGACTTGGCGGAATTCTAGTTTAATTGCCATAAAATTCCAAAAAATGTAACTTGATCATTTCGAAGCATTGATTATGAATCCTTGGGTTGTATTTGATGTCCCGGAAAAATATCATGCGATTCGGTACTGGCTACGTACCAAGTCGTCCGTCCTGGGCCATGGAAGGCGATAATGCAGGCACGACTTGGCGGAATTCTAGTTTAATTGCCATAAACTTCCAAAAAATGCAACTTTATCCTTTCGAAGAGTTGGTTATGGTTTCTTGGGTTGTATTTGATGTCCCAGAAAAATATCACGCGATCCGGTATAGGATCCATACCAAGGCGCCCGACCTGGACCATGGATGGCGATAATACAGGCACGACTTGCTGAATTCCAGTTTAATTACCATAAAATGCCAACAAATTTAATTTGATCATTTCGAAGTTTTGGTTATGGTTCCTTGGGTCATATTTGACGTCCCGGGAAAATATCATGTGATTCGGTACCGGCTACGTACCACAACGTCCGGCCTAGACCATGGCAGGCGATAATACAGGCATGACTTGGCGGAATTCAAGTTTAATTGCCAGAAAATGTAACTTGATCATTTCAAAGAGTTGGTTATGGTTCCTTAGGTTGTATTTGATTTCCTGGAAAAATATCATGCGATCCGGTACCGGCTCCATACCAAGGCGTCCGGCCTGGGCCATGGATGGTGATAATACATGCACGACGGGCGAAATTACAGTTTAATTTCCATAAAATGCCAAAACATGTAACTTGATCATTTCGAAGCGTTGGTTATGGTTCCTTGGGTCATATTTAATGTCCCAGACAAATCTCATGCGACCCGGTACCCGCTTCGTACTAAGGTGTCCGGCCTCGACCATGGCTGGCGATAATACATGCACGACTAGCGGAATTTAAATTTAATTGCCATAAAATGCCAAAAAAGGTAACTACATCATTTCGAAGCGTTGGTTATGGTTCCTTGGGTCATATTTGATATCCCGGACAAATATCATGCGATCCGGTACCGGCTCCTTACCAAGACGTCCGGCCTGGACAATGGCAGGCGATAATACATGCACGACTGACGGAATTACAGTTTAATTGCCATAAAATGCCAAAAAAATTAACTTGATCATTTCGAAGCGTTGGTTATGGTTCCTTGGGTCGCATTTGATGTCCCGAATAAATATCATGAGATCCGGTATTGGCTCCGTACCAAGGCATCCGAGCTGGACCATGGCAGGCGATAGTACATGCACGACTGGCGGAATTCCAGTTTAACTGCCATAAAATGCCAAAAAATGTAGTTCGATCATTTCGAAGCGGTTGGTTATTGTTTCGTGGGTCTTATTTGATGTCCTGGAGAAATATCATGCGATCCGGTACCGTCTTTTTACCAAGGCGTCCGACCTGGACCATGGTAGGCGATAATAGAGGCACGATAGGCGGAATTCCAGTTAATTGCGATAAAATGCCAAAAATGTAACTTGATAATTTCAAAGCATTGGTTATGGTTCCTTGGGTCGTATTTGATGTCCAGGACAAATATCATATGATCCGGTACCGGCTCCGTAACAAGGCGTCCGGCCTGGACCATGGCAGGCGCTAATAGAGGCACGACTAGCGGAATTCTAATTTAATTGCCATAAAATGCCAAAAAATATAACTTGATCATTTCGAAGCGTTGGTTATGGTTACTTGGGTCATATTTAATGTGCCGAACAAATATCATGCGACCTGGTACCGGCTCCTTACCAAGGCATCCGGCCTGGACCATGGCAGCGATAATATAGGCACGATTGTCGGAATTTCTATTTAATTGCTATAAATGCCAAAAAATGTAACTTGATCATTTCAAAGCGTTAGTTATGGTTCATTGGGTAATATTTTATATTTGTACAAATATAATGCGATCCGGTACCGACTTCGTTCCAAGGCGTCCGGCCTAGACCGTGGCAGGCGATAATACATGCACGACTGACGGAATTCCAGTTTAATTGCCATAAAATGCCAAAAAATGTAACTTGATCATTTCGAAGCGTTGGTTATGGTTCCTTGGGTCGTATTTGATGTCCTAGAAAAATATCATGTGATACGGTAACAGCTCCATACGACGTCCTGCCAGGACCATGGCAGGCGATAGTACAGGCACGACTGGCGGAATTCCAGTTTAATTTCCATAAAACACCAAAAAATTTAACTTGATAATTTCGAAGCATTGGTTATGGTTCCTTGTGTCGTATTTGATATCTCGGAAAAATATCAAGAGATTCGGTACCGGCTCCGTAACAAGGAGTCCGACCTGGACCACGGCAGGTGACAACACAGGCATGGCTGGCGCAATTCCAGTTTAATTGCCATAAAATGCCAAAAAATGTAACTTGATCATTTCAAAGTTTTGGTTATGGTTCCTTGGGTCATATTTTATGTACCGAACAAATATCATGCAATTCACTACCGGCTACGTACCACGGCGTCCGGCCTGGACCATGGCAGGCAATAATACAAGCACGACTTGCGGAATTCCAGTTTAATTGCTATAAAATGCCAAAAAATGTATCTTCATCATTTCAAAGCGTTTATTATGGTTCCTTGGGTCATATTTGATGTCCCGGAAAAATATCATGCGATGCGGTACTGGCTCCGTACCAAGGCGTCCGGCCTGGAACATGGCAGGAGATAATACAAGACATACTGGCGCAATGCCAGTTTAATTGCCATAAAATGCCATAAAATGTAACTTGATCATTTCCAAGCATTGGTTATGGTTCCTTGGGTCATATTTAATGTCCCGGAAAAATATCATGCGACCCGTTACCGGCTTCGTACCAAGGCGTCTGGCTTGGACCATGGCAGGCGATAATACAGGCACGAATGGCGGAATTCCAGTTTTATTGCCATAAAATACCAAAAAATGTAACTTGATCATTTCCAAGCATTGGTTATGGTTCCTTGGGTCATATTTGATGTCCCAGAGAAATATCATGTGATCCGATACCGGCTTCGTACCAAGGCGTCCGGCCTAGACTATGGCAGGCGATAATACAGGCACGAATGGCGGAATTCCAGTTTTATTGCCATAAAATACCAAAAAATGTAACTTGATCATTTCCAAGCATTGGTTATGGTTCCTTGGGTCATATTTGATGTCCCAGAGAAATATCATGTGATCCGATACCGGCTTCGTACCAAGGCGTCCGGCCTAGACTATGGCAGGCGATAATACAGGCACGGCTGGCGGAATTCCAGTTTAATTGCAATAAAATTCCAAAGCGTTGGTTATGAATCCTTGGGTTGTATTTGACGTCCCGGACAAATATCATGCGATTCGGTACTGGCTACGTACCAAGGCATCCGGCCTGGATCATGGAAGGCGATAATGCA
The DNA here is from genome assembly GCA_005239505.1 of Nicotiana paniculata. Lineage (NCBI taxonomy): Eukaryota > Viridiplantae > Streptophyta > Magnoliopsida > Solanales > Solanaceae > Nicotiana > Nicotiana paniculata. Next base: position 6,351 of record ML352806.1, read on the forward strand.
GGCACGACTTGGCAGAATTCTAGTTTAATTGCCATAAAATGCCAAAAAATCCTTTCGTACAGTTGGTTATGGTTTCTTGGGTTGTATTTGATGTCTCAGACAAATATCATGCGATCCGATACCAGATCCGTACCAAGGCGTCCGGCATGGACCATGGATGGCGATAAAACAGGCACGACTGGCTGAATTCCAGTTTAATTTCCATAAAATGCCAAAAAATGTAACTTGATCATTTCATAGCGTTGGTTATGGTTCCTTGGGTCATCTTTGATTTCCCGGAAAATTATCATGTGATCCGGTACAGGCTCCGCACCGAGGCATCCGACCTGGACCATGGTAGGCGGTAATACAGGTACGACTGGCGGAATTCCAATTTAATTGCAATAAAATGCCAAAAATGTAACTTGATCATTTCGAAGTGTTGGTTATGGTTCCTTGGGTCGTATTTGATGTCCCTGAGAAATATCATGCGATCCGGTATCGGCTCCGTAGCAAGGCGTCCGGCCTGGACCATGGCAGGTGATAATACATGCACGATTGGCTAAATTAAAGTTTAATTGCTATAAAATGCCAAAATATGTAACTTGATCATTTAGAAGCGTTGGTTATGGTTCTTTGGGTTGTATTTGATGTACCGGACAAATATCATGTGATCCAGTACCGGGTCCGTACCAAGGCGTCCGGACTGGACCATGGCAGGCGATAATACATGCATGATTGGCAGAATTCCAGTTTAATTACCATGAAATGCCAAAAAAGTAAACTAATCATTTCGAAGCGTTGGTTATGGTTCCTTGTGTCATATTTGATGTCTCGGGAAAATATCATGAGATTTGGTACCAGCTCCGTACCAAGGATCCGACCTGGACCATGGAATGCGATAATACAGGCATGACTAGCGGATTTCAAGTTTAATTGCCAAAAAATGCCAAAACATGTAACTTGATCATTTCGAAGCGTTGGTTATGGTTCCTTGGGTCATATTTCATTTCACGGACAATATCATGTGATCCGGTACCTGCTCTGTACCAAGGAGTCCTTCCTGGACCATGGCAGGTGATAACAGAGGCACGACTGACGGAATTCCAGTTTAATTTCCATAAAATGCCAAAAAAATTAACTTGATCATTTGGAAGCGTTGGTTATGGTTCTGTGGGTCGTATTTTATGTCTTGGAGAAATATCATGTGATCCGGTACCGTCTCCGTACCAAGGCATCCGGCCTGGACCATGGCAGGCGCTAAAACAAGCACGAGCGGCGGAATTCTAGTTTAATTGCAATAAATGCCAAAAAATGTAACTTGATCATTTCGAAGCGTTGGTTATGGTTCCTTGGGTCATATTTTATATCCCAGAAAATATCATGTGATCCGGTTCCAGATCTGTACCAAGGCGTCCGGCCTGTACCATGGCATGCGATAATATAGTAGCGAGTGGCGGAATTCCCGTTTAATTGCCATAAAATGCAAAAAAATGTAACTTGATCATTTAGAAGCGTTGGTTATGGTTCCTTGTGTCGTATTTGGTGTCCCAGAGAAATATCATGCCACAATCCACACTGGTCCACGCCCCGTGTCGATCGACGGACCGGCTCAACACCATTCCACGTCTGACCGGAGCGCATCGCCGGCCCCTATCCGCTTCCCTCCAGAAGATTTCAATAACTCTTTGACTCTCTTTTCAAATTTATTTTCATCTTTCCCTCGCGGTACACTTTCGCTATCGGTCTCTCGCCCGTATTTAGCCTAGGACGGAATTTCCAATTTAATTGCCGTAAAATGCCAAAGACTGTAACTTGATCATTTCGAGGCATTTGTTATGGTTCCGTGTGTCGTATTGGATGTCTCAGACAAAGATCATGAGATTTAGTACTGGCTCCGTACCAAGGAGTCCGAACTGGACCATGGCAGGGCGATAATACAGGCATGACTGGCGGAATTCAAGTTTAATTGCCAAAAAATGCCAAAATATGTAACTTGATCATTTCGAAGAGTTGGTTATGGTTACTTGGGTCATATTTGATGTCCCGGACAAATATCATGCGATTTGGTACCGATTGAGTACCACGGCGTCTGGCCTGGACCATGGCAGGCGATAATACAGGCACGACTGACGGAATTCCAGTTTAATTACCATAAAAAGACAAAAAATGTAACTTGACCATTTTGAAGAGTTCGTTATGGTTCCTTGGGTTTAATTTGATGTCCCAGAAAAATATCATGCGATCCGGTATCGTCTCCATACCAACGCATCCGGCCTGGACCATGGATGGCGATAATACATGCACGACTAGCGGAATTCTTGTTTAATAGCCATAAAATGCCAAAAGATGTAACTTGATCTTTTCGAAGAATTGGTTATGGTTCCTTGGGTCGTATTTGATGTCCCGGAAAAATATCATGCTATCCGGTACCTGCTCTGTACCAAGGCGTCCAGTCTGGACTATGGCAGGCGATAATACAGGCACGAGTTGCGGAATTCAAGTTTAATTACAATAAAATGCAAAAAAACGTAACTTGATCATTTTGAAGCATTGGTTATGGTTCTCTGTGTCGTATTTTATGTCCTGGAGAAATATCATGCTATCCAATACCGGCTCCGTACCAAGGCGTCCAGCATGGACTATGGCAGGCGATAATACAGGCACGACTTGCGAAATTCCAGTTTAATTGCCATAAAATTCCAAAAATGTAACTTGATCATTTTGAAGCATAGGTTATGGTTCCTCGGGTCGTATTTGATGTCCTGGACTAATATCATGTGATTCAATACCGGCTACGTACCAAGGCGTCCTTCCTGGACCATGGAAGGGGACAATACAGGCACGACTTGGCAGAATTCCAGTTTAATTGCCATAAAATTCCAAAAATGTAACTTGATCGTTTCGAAGAGTTGGTTATGGTTTCTTGGGTCGTATTTGATGTCCCGGAAAAATATCATGCTTCAGTACCGGCAACTTACCAAGGCGTCCGGCCTGGACCATGGCAGACGACAATACATGAACGACTTGGCGGAATTCCAGTTTAATTGCCATAAAATTCAAAAAAAAGTAACTTGATCCTTTCGAAGAGTTGGTTATGGTTTCTTGGGTTGTATTTGATGTCCCTGACAAATATCATGCGGTCCGGTACTGGCTCCGTACCAAGGTGTCCGGCCTGGACCATGGCAGGCGATAATATAGGCACGACTGGCGGAATTCCAATTTAATTGCCATAAAATGTAAAAAACTGTAACTTGATCATTTCCAAGCATTGGTTATGGTTACTTGTGTTATATTTGATGTCCCGGACAAATATCATGCGATTCGGTATCGGCTCCATACCAGACATCCGGCCTGGACCATCGTAGGCGATAATAGAGGCACGACTGGCGGAATTCCAGTTTAATTGCCATAAAATGCCAAAAAATGTAACTTAATCATTTCAAAGCGTTGGTTATGGTTCCTTGGGTCATATTTAATGTAATGGTCAAATATAATGCGATCCGGTACCGGCTTCGTACCAAGGCGTCCGGTCTGGACCATGGGAGGTGATAAATACAGGCACAACTGGCGGAATTCCAGTTTAATTACCATAAAATGCCAAAAAAGGTAACTTGATAATTTCAAAGAGTTGGTTATCTTTCCTTGTGTTGTATTTGATTTCCCAGACAAATATCATGCGATCCAGTACCAGCTCCGTACTAAGGCGTCCGGCCTGGACAATGGCAGGCGATATTACAGGCAGGACTAGAGGAATTCCAGTTTAATACCCATAAAATGCCAAAAAATGTAACTTGATCATTTCGAAGAGTTGGTTATGGTTACTTGGGTCGTATTTGATGTTCCGGACAAATATCATGCGATACGGTACCGGCACCATACCAAGGTGTCCGGCCTGGACCATGGATGGCGATAATACATGCATGACTGGCGAATTCCAGTTTAATTGCCATAAAATGTAACATGATCATTTCGAAGTGTTCGTTATGGTTCCTTGGGTCATATTTGATGTCCGGACCAAATATCATGCGATCCGGTACCAGCTCTGTACCAAGGCGTCCGGCCTGGATCATGGCAGGCGATATTACAGGCACGACTAGCGGAATACCAGTTTAATTGCCATAAAATGCCAAAAAAATGTAACTTGATCATTTCGAAGAGTTGGTTATGGTTAATTCGGTCGTATTTGATGTCTCGTACAAATATCATGCGATCCGGTACTGGCTCCATACCAAGGTGTCCGGCTTGAACCATGGATGGTGATAATACAGGCACGACTGGCTGAATTCCAGTTTCATTGCCATAAAATGTAACTTGATCATTTCGAAGAATTTGTTATGGTTACTTGGGTCGTATTTGATGTCCCGGACAAGTATCATGCTATCCGGTACCGGCTCCGTACCAAGGCGTCTGGCCTGGACCATGGCAGGCGATAATACAGGCACGACTGGCAGAATTCCAGTTTAATTGCCATAAAATTTCAAAAAATGTAACTTGATCATTTCGAAGAATTTGTTATGGTTACTTGGGTCGTATTTGATGTCCCGGACAAATATCATGCGATCCGGTATCGGCTCCATACCAAGGTGTCTGGCCTGGACCATGTATGGCGATAATACAGGCACGACTGGCGAAATTCCAGTTTAGTTCCCATAAAATGTAACTTGATCATTTCGAAGCATTGGTTATGGGTCCTTCGGTCATATTTGATGTCCCATACAAATATCATGCGATCCGGTACCAGTTCCGCTCCAAGGCGTCCGGCCTGGACCATGGCAGGCGATATTACAAGCACGACTAGCCGAATTCCAGTTTCATTGCCCTAAAATGCCAAAAAGCGTAACTTGATCATTTTGAAGAGTTGGTTATGGTTAATTGGGTCGTATTTGATGTCCCAGACCGATATCATGCAATCCGGTACCGGCTCCATACCAAGGTGTCCGGCCTGGACCATAGATGGTGACAATACAGGCACGACTGGCGGAATTCCAGTTTAATTGCCATAAAGTGTAACTTGATCATTTCGAAGCTTTGGTTATGGTTCCTTAGGTCATATTTGATGTCCCGAACAAATATCTTGCGATCTGGTACCAGCTCCGTACCAAGGCGTCTGCCTTGGACCCTGGCAGGCGATAATACAGGCACGACTAGCAAAATTCCAGTTTAATTGCCATAAAATGCCAAAACATGTAACTTGATCATTTCGAAGCATTGGTTATGGTTCCTTGGGTCGTATTTGATATTCGGACAAATATCATGCGATCTAGAACCGGCTCCGTACCCAGGCGTCCGGCCTGGACCATGGCAGGCGATAATACAGGCATGACTGGCAGAATTCCAGTTTAATTGCCATAAAATGCCAAAAAACTTAACTTGATCATTTCGAAGCGTTGGTTATGGTTCCTTGGGTCGTATTTGATGTCCCGGAGAAATATCATGTGATCCGGTACCGGCTCCGTACCAAGGCGTCCGGCCTGGACTATGGCAGGCGATAATAAAGGCATAGCAGGCGGAATTCCAGTTTAATTGCAATAATATTCCAAAAAATATAACTTCATCATTTCAAAGCGTTGGTTATAAATCCTTGGATTGTATTTAATTTCTCGGACAAATATCATGCGATTCGGTATCGGCTACGTACCAAGGCCTCCGGTCTGGATCATGGAAGGCGATAATGTAGGCAGGACTTGGCGGAATTCTAGTTTAATTGCCATAAAATACCACAAAATCCTTTCGAAGAGTTTGTATTTGATGTCCCGGACAAATATCATGCGATCCGTGTACCAGATCCATACCAAGGCGTCCGGCATGGACCATGGATGGCGATAATACAGGAACGACTGGCTGAATTCCAGTTTAATTGCCATAAAATGCCAAAAAATGTAACTTGATCATTTCGTAGCATTGGTTACGGTTCCTTGGGTCATATTTGATGTCCCAAAAAAATATCATACGATCCAGTACAGTCTCCGTACTGAGGCGTCCGGCCTGGACCATAGCAGACGGTAATACAGGCACGACCGGTGGAATTCCAATTTAATTGCCATAAAAGGCCAAAAATGTAACTTGATCATTTCGAAGTGTTGGTTATGGTTCCTTGAGTCGTATTTGATTTCCCTGATAAATATCATGTGATCCGGTACCGGCTACGTAGCAAGGCGTCCGGCCTGGACCATGGCAGGTGATAATACATGCACGATTGGCTGAATTCAAGTTTAAATGCTATAAAATTCCAAAAAATGTAACTTGATCATTTAGAAGCGTTGGATATCATTCTTTGGGTTGTATTTTATGTCCCGGACAAATATCATGCGATCCAGTACCAGCTCCGTACCAAGGCGTCCGGACTGGACCATGGCAGACGATAATGCATGCACGACTGGCGAAATTCCAGTTTAATTGTCATAAAATGTAACTTGATCTTTTCGAAGCGTTGGTTATGGTTCCTTGGGTCATATTTTATGTCCCGGACAAATATCATGTGATCCGGTACCAGCTCCGTACCAAGGCGTCCAGCCTGAACCATGGCAGGCGATATTACAGGCACGACTAGCGGAATTCCAGTTTATTATCCATAAAATGCCAAACAAATGTAACTTGATCATTTCGAAGAGTTGGTTATGGTTACTTGGGTTGTATTTGATCTACCGGACAAATATCATGCGATCCGGTACCGGCTCCATACCAAGGTGTCCGGCCTGAACCATGGATGGTGATAATACAGGAACGACTGGCTGATTCCAGTTTAATTGCCATAAAATGTAACTTGATCATTTCGAAGCGTTGGTTATGGTTACTTGGGTCATATTTGATGTCCCAGACAAATATCATACGATCCGGTACCAGCTCCGTACCAAGGCGTCCGGCCTGAACTATGGCAGGCGATATTACAGGCACGACTAGCGAAATTCCAGTTTAATTGCCATAAAATGCCAAACAAATGTAAATTTATCATTTCGAAGAGTTGGTTATGGTTACTTGGGTCGTATTTGATGTCCGAGACAAATATCGTGCGATCCTGTACCACTCCGTACCAAGGCGTCCGGACTGGACCATGGCAGGCGCTAATACAGGCAAGACTAGCAGAATTCCAGTTTAATTGCCATAAAATGCCAAAAAATGTAACTTGATCAATTCGAAGCGTATGTTATGATTCCTTGGGTCATGTTTAATGTCCCGGAAAAATATCATGCGACCCGGTACCGGCTACGTACCAAGGCGTCCGGCCTGGACCATAGCCGGCGATAATACAGGCACGACTCGCGGAATTCCAGTTTAATTGCCATAAAATGCCAAAAAATGTAACTCGATCATTTAGAAGCATTGGTTATGGTTTCTAGGGTCGTATTTGATGTCCCGGTCAAATATCATGTGATCCGGTGCCGGCTTCGTACCAAGGCGTCCGGCCTAGACCATGGCAGGTGATAATAGAGGCACGACTAGCGGAATTCGAGTTTAATTGCCATAAAATGCCAAAAAATGTAACTTGATCATTTCGAACCCTTGGTTATGGTTCCTTGTATTGTATTTGATGTCCCAGAAAAATATCACGCAATCCGGTACCGGCTTTGTACCAAGGCGTCCGGCCTGGACCATGGCAGGCGATAATAAAGGCACGACTGACGGAATTCCAGTTTAATTGCCATAAAATGCCAAAAAATGTAACTTGATCATTTCGAAGCGTTGGTTATGGTTCCTTGGGTCGTATTTGATGTCCTAGAGAAATATCATGCGATCCAGTACCAACTTCGTACCAAGGCATCCGGTCTGGACCATGGCAGGCGATATTCCAGGCACGAATAGCGGAATTCCAGTTTAATTGCCATGAAATGCCAAAAAATGTAACTTCATCACTTCGAGGAGTTGGTTATGGTTAGTTGGGTCGTATTTGATGTCCCAAAAAATATCATGTGATCCGGTATCGGCTCCATACCAAGGTGTCCAGCCTGGACCATGGATGGCGATAATACAGGCACGACTGGGCGAATTCCAGTTTAATTGTCATAAAATGTAACNCAAATATCATGCGATCCGGAATCGGCTTCGTACCAAGGCGTCTGGCCTGGACCATGGCAGGCGATTATACAGACACGACTGGCGGAGTTCCAGTTTAATTGCCATAAAATGCAAAAAAAATTAACTTGATAATTTCGAAGCGTTGGATATGGTTCCTTGGGTCGTATTTGATGTCCCGGAGAAATATCATGTGATCCGGTACCGGCTCCATACCAAGGCGTCCGGCCTGGACTTTGGAAGGCGATAATACAGGCACGGCTGGCGGAATTCCAGTTTAATTGCCATAAAATGCCAAAAAAATTAACTTGATCATTTCGAAGCGTTGGTTATGGTTCCTTGGGTCGTATTTGAGTTCCCGAAGAAATATCATGTGATCCGGTAGTGGCTCCGTACCAAGGCGTCCGGCCTGGACTATGGCAGTCGATAATAGAGGCACGGCTGACGGAATTCCAGTTTAATTGCCATAAAATGCCAAAGAACCCTTTCGAAGAGTTGGTTGTAGTTCCTTGGGTCGTATTTGATGTCCCGAACAAATATTATATTATCCGGTACCATATCCGTACCAAGGCATCCGGCATGGACCATGGATGGCGATAATATAGGCACGACTGGTTGAATTCCAGTTTAATTGCCATAAAATGCCAAAAAATGTAACTTGATCATTTCGTAGCGTTGGTTATGGTTCCTTGGGTCATATTTGATATCCCGAAAAAATATCATGCGATCCGGTACAGGCTTCATACCGAGGCGTCCGTCCTGGACCATGGCATGCGGTAATATAGGCACGACAGGCGGAATTCAAATTTAATTGCCATTAAATGCAAAAAATGTAACTTGATCATTTTGAAGTGTTGGTTATGGTTCTTTGGGTCGTATTTGATTTCCCTGAGAAATAAAATGCGATCCGGTACCGGCTCCGTAGCAAGGCGTCCGGCTTGGACCATTGCAGGTGATAATACATGCACGATTGGCTAAATTCAAGTTTAATTGCTATAAAATTCCAAAAAATGTAACTTGATCATTTTGAAGTGTTGGTTATGGTTCTTTGGGTCGTATTTGATTTCCCTGAGAAATAAAATGCGATCCGGTACCGGCTCCGTAGCAAGGCGTCCGGCTTGGACCATTGCAGGTGATAATACATGCACGATTGGCTAAATTCAAGTTTAATTGCTATAAAATTCCAAAAAATGTAACTTGATCATTTAGAAGCATTGGTTATGGTTATTTGGGTCGTATTTGATGTCCCGGACAAATATCATGCAGTCCAGTATCGGCTCTGTACCAAGGCGTTCGGACTGGACCATGGCAGGCGATAATACATGCACGACTGGCGGAATTGGAGTTTAATTGATATAAAATGCAAAAAAATGTAAATTAATCATTTCGAAGCGTTGGTTATGGTTCCTTGTGTTATATTTGATGTCTCGGACAAATATCATGAGATTTGGTACCGGCTCCATACCAAGGATCCGACCTGGACCATGGCAGGCGATAATACAGGCATGACTAGTGGATTTCAAGTGTAATTGCCAAAAAATGACAAAAAATGTAACTTTATCATTTCAAAGCGTTGGTTATGGTTCCTTGGGTCAAATTTCATATCACGGACAATGTCTTGCGACCCGGTACTGGCTCCGTACCAAGGCATCCGGCCTGGACCATGGCAGGCGATAATACAGGCACGACTGTCGGAATTCCAAGTTAATTGCCATAAAATGCAAAAAAACATGTAACTTGATCTTTTCAGAGCATTGGTTATGGTTCTGTGGGCCGTATTTAATGTCCTGGAGAAATATCATGTGATCCAGTACCGCCTTTGTACCAAGGCGTCCTGCCTGGACCATGGCAGGTGACAACAGAGGCACGACTGACGAAATTCCAGTTTAATTGCCATAAAATGCCAAAAATGTAACTTGTTGATTTTGAAGCGTTGGTTATGGTTCCTTGGGTCGTATTTGATGTCCACGACAAATATCATGCAAGCCGGTACCGTCTCCGTACCAAGGCGTCCGGCCTGGACCATGGAAGCCGCTAATACAAGCACGACTGGCGAAATTCCAGTTTAATTGCGATAAAATTCCAAAAAATGTAACTTGATCATTCCGAAGCGTTGGTTATGGTTCCTTGGTTCGTATTTCATATCCCAGAAAATATCATGTGACCCGGTACCGCATCCGTACCAAGGCGTCCGGCCTGTACCATGGCAGGCAATAATACATGTACGACTGTCAGAATTCCAGTTTAATTGCCATAAAATGAAAAAAATATGTAACTTGATCATTTCAGAATGTTAGTTATGGTTATGTGGGTCGTATTTGATGTCCTGGAAAAATATCATGCGATCCGGTACCAGGTCTGTACCAAGGCGTCCGGCCTGGACCATGGCAGACGATAATAGAGGCACGACTGACCGAATTCCATATTAATTGCCATAAAATGCAAAAAAATATAACTTGATCTTTTCGAAGCGTTGGTTATGGTTAACTGGGTCGTATTTGATGTCCAGGAGAAATATCATGTGATCCGGTACCGGCTCCGTACCAAGGCGTCCGGCCTGGACCATGGCAGGCGCTAATACAGGCACGACTGGCAGAATTCCAGTTTAGTTGCCATAAAATGCCAAAAAATGTAACTTGATCAATTCGAAGCGTATGTTATGGTTCCTTGGGTCATATTTAATGTCCCGGAAAAATATCATGCGACCCGGTACCGGCTCNATCCATAAAATGCCAAAAGATGTAACTCGACCATTTCGAAGCGTTGGTTATGGTTTCTGGGGTCATATTTGATGTCCCGGTCAAATATCATGTGATCCGGTACCGGCTTCGTACCAAGGCGTCCGGCCTGGACCATGGCTGGCGATAATACAGGCACGACTCGCGGAATTCCAGTTTAATTGCCATAAAATGCCAAAAAATGTAACTTGATCATTTCGAAGCGTTGGTTATGGTTCCTTGTATTGTATTTGATGTCCCAAAAAAATATCACGCAATGCGGTACCGGCTGTGTACCAAGGCGTCCGGCCGGGACCATGGCAGGCGATAATAAAGGCACGACTGACGGAATTCCAGTTTAATTGCCATAAAATGCCAAAAAATGTAACTTGATCATTTCGAAGCGTTGGTTATGGTTCCTTGGGTCGTATTTGATGTCCCAGAGAAATATCATGCGATCCGGTACCAGCTTCGTACCAAGGCATCCGGTCTGGACCATGGCAGGCGGTATTCCAGGCACGAGTAGCGGAATTCCAGTTTAATTGCCATGAAATGCCAAAAAATGTAACATCATCACTTCGAGGAGTTGGTTATGGTTAGTTGGGTCGTATTTGATGTCCCAAAAAAATATCATGTGATCCGGTATCGGCTCCATACCAAGGTGTCCGGCCTGTACCATGGATGGCGATAATACAGGCACGACTAGAAAAATTCCAGTTTAATTGCCATAAAATGCCAAAACATGTAACTTGATTATTTAGAAGCATTGGTTATGGTTCCTTGGGTCGTGTTTGATGTCCGGACAAATATCATGCGATCCGGAACCGGCTTCGTACCAAGGCGTCTGGCCTGGACCATGGCAGGCGATTATACAGACACGACTGGCGGAATTCTAGTTTAATTGCCATAAAATGCAAAAAAAATTAACTTGATCATTTCGAAGCGTTGGTTATGGTTCCTTGGGTCGTATTTGATGTCCCGGAGAAATAGCATGTGATCCGGTACCGGCTCCGTACCAAGTCGTCCGCCCTGGACTATGGCAGGCGATAATACAGGCACGGCTTGCGGAATTCCAGTTTAATTGCCATAAAATGCCAAAACAATTAACTTGATCATTTCGAAGTGTTGGTTATGCTTCCTTGGGTCGTATTTGAGTTCCCAGAGAAATATCATGTGATCCGGTACCGGCTCCGTACCAAGGCGTCCGGCCTGGACTATGGCAGTCGATAATAGAGGCACGGCTGGCGGAATTCCAGTTTAATTGCCATAAAATGCCAAAGAACCGTTTCGAAGAGTTGGTTGTAGTTCCTTGGGTCGTATTTGATGTCCCGAAAAAATATCATATGATCCGGTACCAGATCCGTACCAAGGCATCCGGCATGGACCATGGATGGCGATAATATAGGCACGACTGGCTGAATTCCAGTTTAATTGCCATAAAATGCCAAAAATGTAACTTGATCATTTTGTAGCGTTGGTTATGGTTCCTTGGGTCATATTTGATGTCCCGAAAAATATCATGCGATCCCGTACAGGCTGCGTACCGAGGCGTCCGTCCTGGACCATGGCAGGCGGTAATATAGGCACGACTGGCGGAATTCAAATTTAATTGCCATAAAATGCCAAAAATGTAACTTGATCATTTTGAAGTGTTGGTTATGGTTCTTTGGGTCGTATTTGATTTCCCTGAGAAATAACATGCGATCCGGTACCGGCTACGTAGCAAGGCGTCCGGCTTGGACCATTGCAGGTGATAATACATGCACGATCGGCAAAATTCAAGTTTAATTGCTATAAAATTCCAAAAAATGTAACTTGATTATTTAGAAGCATTGGTTATGGTTCTTTGGGTCGTATTTGATGTCCCGGACAAATATCATGCGATCCAGTATCGGCTCTGTACCAAGGCGTCCGGACTGGACCATGGCAGGCGATAATACATGCACGACTATCGGAATTCCAGTTTAATTGATATAAAATGCCAAATGTAAATTAATCATTTCGAAGCGTTGGTTATGGTTCCTTGGGTCGTATTTGATGTCCACGACGAATATCATGCAATCCGGTACCGTCTCCGTACCAAGGCGTCCGGACTGGACCATGGCAGGCGATAATACAGGCACGACTGTCGGAATTCCAAGTTAATTGCCATAAAATGCCAAAAAAAATGTAACTTGATCTTTTCAGAGCATTGGTTATGGTTATGTGGGCCGTATTTGATGTCCTGGAGAAATCATGTGATCCAGTACCGCCTTTGTACCAAGGCGTCCGGCCTGGACCATGGCAGGTGACAACAGAGGTACGACTGACGGAATTCCAGTTTAATTGCCATAAAATGCCAAAAAATGTAACTTGTTGATTTTGAAGCGTTGGTTATGGTTCCTTGGGTCGTATTTGATGTCCACGACAAATATCATGCAATCCGGTACCGTCTCCGTACCAAGGCGTCCGGCCTGGACCATGGAAGGCGCTAATACAAGCACGACTGGCGGAATTCTAGTTTAATTGCGATAAAATTCCAAAAAATGTAACTTGATCATTCCGAATCGTTGGTTATGGTTCCTTGGGTCATATTTCATATCCCGGAAAATATCATGTGACCCGGTACCGCATCCGTACCAAGGCGTACGGCCTGTACCATGGCAGGCGATAATACATGTACGACTGTCAGAATTCCAGTTTAATTGCCATAAAATGAAAAAAATATATAACTTGATCATTTCAGAATGTTAGTTATGGTTATGTGGGTCGTATTTGATGTCCTGGAAAAATATCATGTGATCCGGTACCAGCTCTGTACCAAGGCGTCCGGCCTGGACCATGGCAGGCGATAATAGAGGCACGACTGACCGAATTCCATATTAATTGCCATAAAATGCAAAAAAATATAACTTGATCATTTCGAAGCGTTGGTTATGGTTAATTGGGTCATATTTGATGTTCAGGACAAATATCATGTGATCCGGTACCGGCTCCGTACCAAGGCGTCCGGCCTGGACCATAGCCGGCGATAATACAGGCACGACTGGTAGAATTCCACTATAATTGCTGTAAAATGCCAAAAAGGTAACTTGATCATTTTGAAGCGTTGGTTATGGTTCCTTGGGTCATATTTAATGTCCCGGAAAAATATCATGCGACCCGGTACCGGCTCCGTACCAAGGGGTCCGGCCTGGACCATAGCCGGCGATAATACAGGCACGACTGGTAGAATTCCACTATAATTGCTGTAAAATGCCAAAAAGGTAACTTGATCATTTTGAAGCGTTGGTTATGGTTCCTTGGGTCATATTTCATATTCCGGATGATATGATGCGACCCGGTACCGGCTCCGTACCAAGGCGTCGGGCCTGTACCATGGCACGCGATAATAAAAGGCACGACTATCAGAATTCCAGTTTAATTTCCATAAAATGCCAAAAATATGTAACTTGGTCATTTCAGAGCGTTTGTTATGGTTCCATTGGTCGTATTTGATGTCCTGGAGAAATATCACGCGATCCGATACCAGCTACGTACCACGGCGTCCGGCCTGGACCATGGCAGGTGATAATACAGGCACGAATGGCGGAATTCCAGTTTAATTGCCATAAAATGCCAAAAGATGTAATTTGATCATTTTGAAGCGTTGGTTATGGTTCCTTGGGTCTTCTTTGATGTCTTGGAGAAATACCATGCAATCCAATACAGGCTCTGTACCAAGGCGTCCGGCCTGGACCATGGCAGGAGATAATATAGGCACGACTGGCAGAATTGCAGTTTAATTGCCATAAAATTCCAAAGAATGTAACCTGGTCATTTCGAAGTGTTGGTTATGGTTCCTTGGCTCGTATTTGATGTCCCGGAAAAATATCGTGATATCCGGTACCGGCTCCATACCAAGGCGTCCGGTCTGGACCATGGCAGGTGATAATACAGGCACGACTAGCGGAATTCCAGTTTAATTGCCATATAATGCCAAAAAATTTGACTTGATCATTTCGAAGCGTTGTTTATGGTTCCATGGGTCGTATTTGATGTCCAAGACAAATATCATGCAATCCGGTACTGTCTCTGTACCAAGGCGTCCGGCCTGGACCATGGAAGGCGCTAATACAAGCACGACTGGCGGAATTCCAGTTTAATTGCCATAAAATGCCAAAAAATGCAACTTGATCATTTCGAAGTGTTGGTTATGGTTCCTTGGGTCGTATTTGATGTCCCAGAAAAATATTATGCGATCCGGTAACGGCTCTGTACCACGACGTCCGGCCTGGACCATGGCAGGCGATAATACAGGCACGACTGACGGAATTCCAAATTAATTGCCATAAAATGTCAAAAAATATAACTTGACCATTTCGAAGAGTTGGTTATAGTTCCTTGGGTTATATTTGATTTCTCGGAAAAATATCATGCGATCCGGTATCGGCTCCATACTAAGGCGTCCGGCCTGGACCATGGCAGGCGATAATACAGGCAAGACTGGCGGAATTCCAATTTAATTGGCATAAAATGACAAAAAATGCAAATTGATCATTTCGAAGCGTTCGTTATGGTTCCTTGTGTCGCATTTGATGTCTCGGACAAATACAATGAGATTTGGTACTGGCTCCGTACTGAGGAGTCCGACTTGGACCATGGCAGGCGATAATACATGCATGACTGGCGGAATTCAAGTTTAATTGACATAAAATGCCAAAAAAGTAACTTGATCATTTCGAAGCGTTGGTTATGGTTCCTTAGGTCATATTTGATATCCCGGACAAATATCATACGATTCGGTACCGGCTACATACCACGACATCCGTCCTGGACCATGGCAGGCGATAATACAGGCACGACTGACGGAATTCTAGTTTAATTGCCATAAAATGCCAAAAAGTGTAATTTGATCGTTTAGAAGTGTTAGTTATGGTTCCTTCGGTGATATTTAATGTCCCGGAAAAATATCATGCGACCCAGTACCGGCTCCGTACCAAGGCGTCCGGCCTGGACCATTGCACGTGATAATACAGGGACGACTGGCGGAATTCCAGTTTAATTGCCATAAAATGCCAAAAAATGTAACTTGATCATTTCGAAGTGTTGGTTATGGTTCTTTTGGTCATATTTGATATCCAGGAAAAATATCATGTGATCCGGTAACAACACCGTACCAAGGCGTCTGGCCTAGACCATGGCAGGCGATAATATATGCACGAGTGACGGAATTCAAATTTAATTGCCATAAAATGCCAAAAAATGTAACTTGATGATTTTAAAGCATTGGTTATGGTTCCTTGGGTCGTATTTGATGTCCAGGAAAAATATCATGAGATCCAGTACCGGCTCCGTACCAAGGCGTCCGGCCTGGACCATGGCTGGCGATAATACAGGCACAACTGGCAGAATTCCAGTTTAATTTCCATAAAATTCCAAAAAATGTAATTTGATCATTTCGAAGCATTGGTTATGGTTCCTTGGGTCGTATTTGATGTACCGGAGAAATATCATGTGATCCCGTACCGGCTCCTTACCAAGGCGCCCGGTCTGGACCATGGCAGGCGATAATACAGGCACAACTTGCAGAACTTCAGTTTTATTACCATAAAATGCCAAAAAAGTAACTTGATCATTTCGAAGTGTTGGTTATGGTTCCTTGGGTTGTATTTTATGTCCCTGATAAATATCATGCTATCCGGTACAGGCTCCGTACCAAGGCGTCCAGTCTGGACCATGGTAGGCGATAATACAGGCACGACTGGCGGAATTGCAGTTTAATTGCCATAAAATGCCAAAAAATATAACTTGATCATTTCGAAGCGTTGCTTATTTTTCCTTGGGTCGTATTTGATGTCCCGGAGAAATATCATGCGATCGGTACCGGATCCGTACCAAGTCATGTGGCATGGACTATGGCAGGCGATAATATAGGCACGACTGGTAGAATTCCAGTTTAATTGCCATAAAATTCCAAAAAATGTAACTTGATCATTTCGAATCAATGATTATGTTTCCTTGGGTCGTATTTGATGTCCCGGACCAATATCATGTGATTCGGTACCGGCTCCATACCAAGGCATCTGGCATGGACTATGGCAGGCGATAATACAGGCACGGCTGGCGGAATTCCAGTTTAATTGCCATAAAATTCAAAAAAATGTAACTTGATCATTTCGAAGCAATGGTTATGATTCCTTGGGTCGTATTTGATGTCCCGGACCAATATCATATGATTCGGTACCGGCTACATACCAAGGCATCTGGCCTGGACCCTGGTAGGCGATAATACAAGCACGACTGGCAGAATTCCAATTTAATAGCCATAAAATGCCAAAAAATGTAACTTGACCATTTCGAAGCGTTGGTTATGGTTCCTTGGGTCGTATTTGATGTCCCGGACCAATATCATGTGATTCGGTACTGGCTACGTACCAAGGCGTTCTGTATTATCGCCAGTCGTGCCTGTATTATCCGCCAGTCGTGCCTTGGTACGGAGCCTTTACCGGATCACATGATATTTTTCTAGGACATCAAATACGACCCAAGGAACCATAACCAACGCTTCGAAATGGTCAAGTTACATTTTTGGAATTTTATGGCAATTAAACTGGAACTCTGCCAGTCGTGCCTGTATTATCGTCTGCCATGGTCCAGGCCAGACGCCTTGGTATGGAGCCGTTACCGGATCGCATGATATTTTTCGGGGACATAAAATATGACCCAAGGAACCATAACCAACGCTTTGAAATGATCAAGTTACATTGTTTTGCATTTTATGGCAATTAAACTGGAATTCTACCAATCGTGCATGTATTATCGCCTGTCATGATCCAGTCCGGATGCCTTGGTACGGAGCAGGTACCGGATCGCATTATATTTGTCCGGGACATCAAATACGACCCAAATAACCATAACCAACGCTTCAAAATGATCAAGTTACATTTTTTGGTATTTTATGGCAATTAAACTGGAATTCCGCCAGTCGTGCCTGTATTATCGCCTGCCATGGTCCAGGCCGGACTCCTTGGTACGGAGCTGGTATCGGGTCGCATGATATTTTTCCGGGACATCATATATGACCCAAGGAACCATAACCAACTCTACAAAATGATCAAGTTACATTTTTTGGTATTTTATGGCAATTAAACTGGAATTCCGCCAGTCGTGCCTGTATTATCGCCTGCCATGGTCCAGGCCGGACGCCTTGGTATGAAGCAAGTAACAGATCGCATGATATTTGATCGGGACATCAAATATGACCCAAGGAACCGTAACCAATTCTTCGAAATGATCAAGTTATATTATTTGGCATTTTATGGCAATTAAACTGGAATTCCGCCAGTCGTGCTTGTATTATCGCCTGCCATGGTCNAACTAACACTTCGAAATGATCAAGTTACATTTTTTGGCATTTTATGGCAATTAAATTTGAATTCCGCCAATCGTGCCTGTAATATCGCCTTCCATGGTCTAGGCCGGACACCTTGGTACGGAGCCGGTACCGGATAGCATGATATTTCTCTAGAACATGAAATGCGACCCAAGGAACCATAACCAACACTTGGAAATGATCAAGTTACATTTTTTGGCATTTTATGGCAATTAAATTGGAATTTAGCCAGTCGTGCCTTTATTATCGCCTGCCATGGTCCAGGCCGGACACCTTGGTATGGAGCTAGTACTGGACCGCATGATATTTGTCCCGGACATCATACAACCCATGAAACTATAACCAACTCTTCGAAATGATCAAGTTACATTTTTTGGAATTTTATGGCAATAAAACTGGAATTCCGCCAGCCGTGCCTGTATTATCGCCTGCCATAGTCCAGGTCGAACGCCTTAGTACGGAGCCGGTACCGAATCACATGATATTTCTATGGGACATCAAATACGACCTAAGGAACCATAACCAACGCTTTGAAACGATGAAGTTACATTTTTTGGCATTTTGTGGCAATTAAACTGGAATTCCGCCAGTCGTGCCTGTATTATCGCCTGTCATGGTCCAGGCCGGACGCCTTGGTACGGAGCCGGTACCGGGTCGCATGATATTTGTGCGGGGCATCAAATACTACCCAAGGAACCATAACCAACACTTCTAAATGATCAAGTTATATTTTTTGGAATTTTATGGCAATTAAACTGGAATTCCGCCAGTTGTGCCTGTATTATCGCCTGCCATGGTCCAGGCCGGACACCTTGGTATGGAGCCGGTATCGGATTGCATGATATTTTTCTGGGACATCAAATACTACCTAGGGATCCATAAACAACGCTTCGAAATGATCAAGTTACATTTTTTGGCATTTTATGGATATTAAATTGGAATTCTGCTAGTCGTGCCTGTATTATCGCCTGCCATGGTCTAGGTCGGATGCCTTGGTACGGAACCGGTACCGAATCACATGATATTTTTCCGGGACATCAAATATGACCCAAGAACCATAACCATTGCTTCGAAATGATCAAGTTACATTTTTTGGAATTATATGGAAATTAAACTGGAATTCTGCCAACCGTGCTTGTATTATCGCCTGTCATAGTCCATGTCGGACGCCTTGGTAAGGAGATGGTACTGGATCACATGATATTTCTCCGGGACATCAAATACGACCCAAGGAACCATAAGAAACGCTTCGAAATGATCAAGTTACATTTTTTGGCATTTTATGGCAATTAAACTGCAATTCCGCCAGTCGTGCCTGTATTATCGCCTACCATGATCCAGACTGGACGCCTTGGTACCGAGTCGGTACCGGATAGCATGATATTTTTCAGGGACATCAAATACGACCCAAGGAACCATAACTAACGCTACGAAATGATCAAGTTACATTTTTTGGCATTTATGGCTATTAAACTAGAATTCCGCCAGTCGTTCTGTATTATCGCCATCCAGGGTCCAGGCCGGACGCCTTTGTATGGAGCCAGTACCGGATCGCATGATATTTTTTCGGGATATCAAATACAACCCAAGGAACCATAACTAACGCTTCTAAATGATCAAGTTACATATTTTGGCATTTTATGGCAATTAAATTGGAATTCCGTCAGTCGTGCCTGTATTATCGCCTGCCATGGTCCAGGCCGGACGCCTTGGTACGGAGCTGTACCGGATCGCATGATATTTCTCCGGGATATGAAATACGACCCAAGGAACCATAACTAACGCTTCTAAATGATCAAGTTACATATTTTGGCATTTTATGGCAATTAAGTTGGAATTCTGCAAGTCGTGCCTGTATTATCGGCATCCATGGTCGAGGCCGGACGCCTTGGTAAGGATCCGGTACTGGATCACATGATATTTATCCGGGACATCAAATACAACCCAAGAAACCATAACCAACTCTTCAAAAGGATCAAGTTACATTTTTTGGCATTTTATGGCCTACCATGGTCCAGACTGGACGCCTTGGTACGGAGTAGGTACCAGATAGCATGATATTTGTCAGGAACATCAAATACAACCCAAGGAACCATAACCAATACTACTAAATGATCAAGTTACATTTTTAGGCATTTTATGGCAATTAAACTGGAATTCTGCCAGTCGTGCATGTATTATCGCCTGCCATGGTCCAGGCCGGACGCCTTTGTAAAGAGCCGATACCGGGTCGCATGATATTTGTGCGGGACATCCAATACTACCCAAGGAACCATAACCAACACTTCTAAATGATCAAGTTACATTTTTTGGCATTTTATGGCAATTAAACTGGAATTCTGCCAGTCGTGCATGTATTATCGCCTGCCATGGTCCAGGCCGGACGCCTTTGTAAAGAGCCGATACCGGGTCGCATGATATTTGTGCGGGACATCCAATACTACCCAAGGAACCATAACCAACACTTCTAAATGATCAAGTTACATTTTTTGGCATTTTATGGCAATTAAACTGGAATTCCGCTAGTCGTGCATGTATTATCGCCTGCCATGGTCCAGACCGGACGCCTTGGTACGGAGCCGGTACCGGATAGCATGAAATTTCTCCAGTACATCAAATACGACCCAAGGAATCATAACCAACGTTTCGAAATGATCAAATTACATTTTTTGGCATTTTATGGCAATTAAACTGGAATTCAGCCCGTCGTGCCTGTATTATTGCCATCAATGGTCCAGGCAGGACGCCTTGGTAAGGATCCGGTAGAGGATCGCATGATATTTCTCCGGGACATCAAATACGACCCAGGGAACCATAAACAACGCTTGGAAATGATCAAGTTACATTTTTTGGGATTTTATGGCTATTAAATTTGAATTCTGCCAGTCATGCCTATATTATCGCCTGCCATGGTCCAGGCCGGACGCCTTGGTACCTAGCCGGTACCAAATCACACGATATTTTTCCGGGACATCAAATACGACCCAAGGAACCATAACCATTGCTTCGAAATGATCAAGTTACATTTTTTTGGATTTTTGGCAATTACTAGAATTCTGCCAGTCGTGCCTGTATTATCGCCTGTCATAGCCCATGCCGGACGCCTTGGTAAGGAGCTGGTAGTGGATCACATGATATTTCTCCGGAAAATCAAATACGACCCAAGGAACCATAAGAAACACTTCGAAATGATCAAGTTACATTTTTTGGCATTTTATGGCAATTAAACTGCAATTCCGCCAGTCGTGCCGGTATTATCGCCTACCATGGTCCAGACTGGACGCCTTGGTACGGAGTAGGTACCGGATAGCATGATATTTGTCAGGGACCTCAAATACGACCCAAGGAACCATAACCAATACTACGAAATGATCAAGTTACATTTTTTGGCATTTTATGGCTATTAAACTAGAATTTCGCTAGTCGTGCCTGTATTATCGTCTGCCATGGTCCAGGGCCGGACGCCTTGGTACGGAATCGGTACCGGATCGCATGATATTTCTCCGGGATATCAAATACGACCCAAGGAACCATAACCAACGCTTCGAAATGATCAAGTTACATATTTTGGCATTTTATGGCAATTAAGTTGAAATTTCCGCAAGTCGTGCCTGTAATATCGCCATCCATGGTCCAAGCCGGACGCCTTGGTATGGAGCCGGTACCAGATCACATGATATTTGTCCAGGACATCAAATATGACCCAATGAACCATAACCAACGCTACAAAATGACCAAGTTACATTTTTTGGCATTTTATGGAATTTAAACTGGAATTCAGCCAGTCGTGCCTGTATTATCGCCATCCATGGTCCAGGTCGGACGCCTTGGTAAGGATCCGGTACCGTATCGCATGATATTTATCCGGGACATCAAATACAACCCAATAAACCATAACCAACTCTTCAAAAGTATCAAGTTACATTTTTTGGCATTTTATGGCAATTAAACTAGAATTCCGCCATATCGTGCCTGTATTATCGCCTACCATAGTCCAGGCCGGACGCCTTGGTACGGAGCCGGTACCGAATAGCATGAAATTTCTCCAGGACATCAAATACGACCCAAGGAACCATAACCAACGCTTCAAAATGATTAAATTACATTTTTTGGCATTTTATGGCAATTAAACTGGAATTCCGCCAGTCGTGCATGTATTATCGCCTGCCATGGTCCAAGCTGGATGCCTTGGTATGAAGCCGGTACCGGATCGCATGATATTTCTCTGGGACATCAAATACGACCCAAGGAACCACAACACTTGGAAATGATCAAGTTACATTTTTTGGCATTTTATGGCTATTAAATTGGAATTCTGCTAGTCGTGCCTGTATTATCGCCTGCAATGGTCCAGGCGAGATGCCTTGGTACGGAGCCGGTACCGGACCGCATGATATTTGTTCGGGACATCAAATACGACCCAAGGAACCATAACCAACACTTCGAAATGATCAAGTTAATTTTTTTGGCATTTGATAGCAATTAAACTGGAATTCTGCCAGTCGTGCCTATATTATCGCCTGCCATTGTCCAGACCGGACGCCTTGGTAAGGAGCCGGTACCGGGTCACATGATATTTGTCCAGGAAGTCAAATAAGACCCAAGTAACCATAACCAACGCTTCGAAATGATCAAATTAAATTTTTTTGGCATTTTATGGCAATTAAACTGGAATTCCGCCAGTCGTGCCTGTATTATCGCCTTCCATGGTCCAGGTCGGACACCTTGGTACTGAGCCGGTACCGGATCTCATGATATTTTTTCGGGACATCATATACGACCCCAGGAACCATAACCAATGCTTCGAAATGATCAAGTTACATTTTTTAGAATTTTATGGCAATTAAATCTGAATTCCGTCAGTCGTGCCTGTATTATCGCCATCCATGGTCCAGGCCGGACGCCTTAGTATGGAGCCGATACTGGATCGCATGATATTTTTCTGGGACATCAAATACAACCCAAGTAACCATAACCAACTCTTCAAAATGGTCAAGTTACATTTTTTGGGATTTTATGGCAATTAATTTGGAATTCTGTCAGTCGTGTCCTTATTATCAACTGCCATGGTCCAGGCCGAACGCCGTAGTACGTAGCCGGTACCGAATCGCATGATATTTATCCAAGACATCAAATATGACCCAAGGAACCATAACCAACGTTTCAAATTGATCAAGTTACTTGTTTTGGCATTTTATGGCAATTAAACTTGAATTCCGCCAGTCATGCATG
>MDKI01109686.1:0-48672 GCA_005239505.1 Nicotiana paniculata
GCATTGGGAAATCAAACAACAAGTTTTTGGCGCCGTTGCCGGGGACTTAGAAATTAACTATTCGGCATCACCTTTCGTGCTTTTACTCTCAATAATGTCGCGTGACATCACCTTTTGTGCTTTTACTCTCAATGATATGGCCGGCATCACCCTTAGTGATTTACACTCTCGCTCACATGATAATGTATAAAGAATGGCACGGCATTACCCTTCGTGCTTTACACTCTTCCTTACCAAGAATATGAGTATCAATGACAAACAAGGCAAGAAGCACATATAACATCAAGGAGAGTGTTTTAACAGATATTTCAAACAAATCCCAATCACATCTTTCCAAATAAAAAATGATTCGACAACCCTCGAGAACCGTATTATTAAAATATTTCCACAATTGTCACAATGATCCACAACACAAACATAGAGTCAAGTATCTCATGAATATGGGTCGTAGTAATGTAATAATGATTTCGCATAGAGATAACCGAATTAGACACATCAATATATTCTCATCAAGTTTGATCATGTTATAATAAGCTAAGTCTTGATTCCTATCATTTAATATTATGTTCTTAGCTTCTAAGAGTCAAGTAAGGCATGAAGCGGGAGATCGCAAAATTTTACAAACATAAATGTAACATAATCCATCTCTGATCATGATTAACCCTGGAACATACATATACGCTCGTCACCTCATATATGTATCACCCCCTCATGTAGCAAACAATGAAAAATATGAGGAAAAAATCCCTCAACAAAGTTAGGCAAAACATTTACCTCGATTCGGCTAACCCAACACTCAACTTAGCCTTTTCCTCTAGAAATTCTCCTCCACTCGACTCAATCCAATGATTTGGTATGAAAATCCCTTCACAAAATCCTCCCGACCAAAATAATCTAGCAAACTACTAACCAAACGATTCAATTTAAAATTAGGAACTACCCACGATTGCAAAGAATTCAATTTAGGCCATTTTTGAAAAAGTTAACACCCGGGCATGCTTGGTCCAAACCCGTAATTCGGACCACAACCCCATTATCCATTCACCCCTGAGCCCGGATTTATAATTGATTTTGGAATCCGGCGTCAATATGAGGTCTAAATCTCCAATTTATCAAATCCCTAGTTTCTACCCAAAAACCCCCAATTTCACCATGAAAACCTTAGATTTTTTGATGAATCTTATGAAAAAGTAGTGAAATATTGAAAGAAATTAGTTTAAGATCACTTACCAATGGTTTGAGGAAGAAAAGTTCTTTTGAAAATCGCATATTGTGGTTTAGGTTTTGAAAATTTGGGAAATGAATCAAAAATCCCGTCTAAGTGATCTTTTGTTCAGCTGCAAGTATCGCATTTGCGAATGAACAGTGTTTTTGCAATTGCCATAAATGGTTCGCAATTGCGGATGAACAGTGTTTTTCAATTGCCATAAAAGTTTCGCAATTGGGAATGAACAGTGTCGCACCAGAAACCAGCAAAACCCAAACTTCTCCTAAATGATCTGAAACCACCCTGAAACTCTTCCGGAACCTCCTGGACACAAACTATATATGAATTTCATTCATAAAACACACTACGGACCTTCTCGCACACTCAGAACACTGAAAAGAGGTCATCTTAACCCGATATTAACCATGGTCAAACTCCCAAATTTCTTAACTTTACTAATCTCTCAACCGATGATCCAAAAATAGACCCAAGCCCCTGGGGACTCCAAATCAAAAGTGTGAACCAGCCTAAAAACATCATACAAACTTCCTCACGCGATTAAATCGCCAAAATAACACCTAGAACTACGAATTGAACACCAAATCAATCAATTCTTAAAAATAATAGATTTTTCAGACTTCTAATTTTTCAATAAAAATTCATAACTCAAGCTAGGGACCTCAGAATTTGATTTCGCGCATACGCCCAGATCCCATATTTCAATACGGACCCACCGGGATCGTCAAAATATGGGTTGTAAGGCCCCGGAAAAATTTCGCTAAGTAATTTAAGATTTTGTGGTGCCAGGTAGGCTAATTATAATCTTTTGTATGCCATTAAAATGATGTATAAAAATTGGATATGGTAAATAATTGTATGAGTCATATAATAAGTAATGTGGGGTTCAAGGAAAGGCCTAAGTCTAAGTCAAATTGGAAAATTACATAATAGGCTAACATTCCAAATGAGTTCGCACAAGCCCACACTTTGAGCGAGTATATCTAAATATATATAAGGTTTTGTATGATGTAAAACCAATCAAATGAAATTTCTTCGAGTCTAGTTTCTAATGCTTCCAACCGTTCGTCATTTGGACATTCCTACACCAAGTTATGATCAAATTACCAAAGGCTGGCATAATGCAATTTTGCGACCATTATGTGATCGCAAAAGTGATTATGCGACCGCAAAATGGCCGCAAACCTATCAGGTGCAGCCCAATTCTGGGTTCCAATTTCGTGATCCATTTTTTGACCCACATTCCTGTTCTGCGGTCCATTATGCGACTGCAGATCCGATTTCGGAGGCTTCTTTTTCCTATTTTCATAACCCGGCTCTATTTTGATAAATAGGCTTTGGGGCTTCATGTGGGGTCATTTTCTACTGAATTTAGAGAGAATTGAGAGCAATATAGAGAGAGAAATAGGGATCCTATCTTCATAATCACCCAAATCTTGATCAAATCTTCAAGAATCAAGAAAGATCGCCACTAGATTGTCCTCCATCCGGGTAAGTCCTATTTCCAGAACTTGCATGCAAGAGGTTAAGGGTTCAAATATGTTTTGGGGATTAGAAATAGGCCATGCATGTGGCACTAAGTTGTAGTATGTGATATTAAAGAACTAATTTGGGTAGTTCCTGTTAAAATTGTTTGAGGTAAGAAAGAATTTCCATTTTCAGACCTTGTAGTCTACTTCACATGTTAGGTGTTTGATGAAATTCTTAAGAGAGTTACACTATGGGTAATCTTTCTAGTTATTAACTGATTTTCACTTTCTCCGTATAGATTATTATTGCTAGAGATATTGGTGCATTGTAGTAACTTAGGGAAAGCTCAACCAGGTATGTTGGCTAAACTTATCTCTCGGAATGGAATTCCATAATGTTTTCCGCAATATTAAGTATAATCGGCTCAAAGTTTCTAATTTCTACATTCCGGGTCATCCCGTATGAAATTACAAACTTGATTATTCCGAATGAGCTTGTGACGAAAGATAGAGATTTAAAGTATGGTTTCTTATTAAAATGTATGTCTTTGAGCCGTATTCTAAATGAAAACTAGTATACCAATTGGGTGAGGCGAACTCGATGCGCTCAATACTCCTATCTGTTCCTACTTGTACTTAATGACTTAATTGAATATGTCTCATTGATGATTATCCATAAAGAGTAATTCAAGGATAATTGGTGTACTGCTTGTTTGTGACCTTGATGTGTGCCTCTATTGTTGGTCCTTTGTGCTTAAAGTCCCATTATTAACGTACTTGAGGTATATGATATCTGGAATGTTCTATATGTTGGAATTTGGTGGTGATCCTTGAAATTAAATGAAGTGAAAATATTGAATATAAACAAAAATGCGGCCATCGTGCCTTGAATAATGACACTTGTGAAAGGCCTAGAGAGCCAAGGAAATATTGCTATTGTGAGAGGTTGAAAATGCTAATAAAAGATTTGAACAATGTGAAATAGTCTGAGATGAATACATTACTGTATATATGTATATGTGTTACCTTTGTGTGCAAATCCATGTAACAACATTCTTCTTGGGAGATCGATAGTCACCGAGGAAGGGTAGGTTGAAATAACCTAACCCCGAAGATACACGTGCCGGTGTAGGGCGCATTGTGGAAATTATTGCCCTTTATTGGGATGAGATTGTTGGTAAATATGGATACATCGAACCACACGGCACTGTGGTGAGACGGCCTAGCTGATCGGGCCGTGATCGGACGCCATGCCGTACACATGGTGGTAATTCTTGTTAGAAATTGTGATACAAAATGTGATTGTGGTTACACCTTCAAATAAGGTGTCTTAGCCGATCGGGCCGAGATCGAACTCCGTACCAAGAGTACGGTGGCATTGTGGACAGTGATATCGTGACTTGTGGTATTATCGGTACTAAAGATCTCCCCAAACTAAAAATATGTAACACTTTCGTATTTTGAAAAATTAATATGTTTCAATTGCACATTTGGATATAATTGATTGTAGTTTGTTGTTTCTATGGCTTTCCTTTTCTTGTATGGTTATTCTATTTTGAAAGATGACTTTTAGCTTTACATACTAGTACTATTCGACAGTACTAACGTCCCTTTTTCCGGGGGCGCTGCATCTTTAATGGATGCAGGTGTTTCCACAGTAGGCGGCATCGATCAGCGATAGCAGTATGTTCCTTCCAACTAACTTGGTGATCCCCACTTCATTTCGGGGTTCCGTCATTTAGTTATCGTGTACTTTTCATTTGAGGTATAGCCGGGGCCTTGTTGCTGGCATTTCCATATTTCTCTTTAGTTGTATTTAGAGGCTCCGTAGACAGTTTGAGGGTGGTGTCGGGTATTGGAATTGGATTGGAAAATGTTGGTATTTGGCGAATATGTTTTCTTCATATCTAATAATTGTAATAATTTGGTTAGTATGGTTGAACTATTAATGAAAGACAAAGATGAAAATTGTCGATGCAATACTCATTTAGTAGGATTATGGAGTTCATCTCCTCGTTATTCATAAATTAATTTGGGTAGAATGAAACCTAATAAGCTTTCTTAGTCGGGCTTTCTCCGCTGAGCGCCGGTCTCGCCCCTAGGTTTTGGGGAGTGACATGGGTCCGGATCCACTTAATCAAAACGTTAATCGAAGTCAACTAAAATTAACTTTTTAGGCAAAAATTCTTGTTTTTATCAGTTTTTTAGCATATAAGCCTCCCAGGTCAATACTCGGACTGCGCACGCAAATTGAGGAAGGCTAGAATGAGGCTCTAAAGGCTTCGAAACACAGAGTTTGGTTCTAAATCATCGAGCTAAGTGCAGATACTCAAAACGACCAGTCGGATCATTACACGATGCAAAATGATCGTCGAAGATGTTAATATAATGAAGTGCTCAATTTTATTAGTATTGACGAGGATCTTGACTCATATCTTTCATAAAATTTGGACAGATAAATGATTGGCTAAATGAAAAATACTCAATGAAATTGAGTTCACCTGAAAAATGTGAAGTTGGACTGATAGTCCCAACACCGAAAGTAAAACAAAAAATCAAGTAGATAGACATAAAGATGACTTGAGGCACAAGATTTTTCGTAAATATATTGGCATTAGTTATATGGGATATGTTCTCCTATTGTGTATGAAATCATTTTCAGGTTTTAATTACGTTTGATATGCGTATAATGAAAATCCTTGAAGGATTTAAATTATTCTAAAGCATATTAAGGTTCCCAAGAAATTTATTAAATAAAGGTTCAGCAAATCCTTATGTGGATTAGAGCAATCATGGCGTACACGATTTGTTTTATGTCTAGTGAAATTGGTGCACTAATGTATCTTGCTAGAACCATGAGTATAAAAATATGCTAGCGATATATAGTTGTATTCCTATGTGGAGATATTAAAATGCTATTAGTGTTATATTGCAAAAGAAATCCTTGATATAGATTTTTTTATTCTAATAAATATTGTCAAGGTTTTGTCTGTTGCACAAATGCAGAGCATGGTTCGTTGTTCTGATAGTATATTTGTCTGTGAGGGTACTGCCATATTATTATATTCAACAAGATTCCAATTAAATTAAAGACGATACCGCATGCATAGCTGAATTGAAAGGACTATCGAAGGAGACAAAATAAAACATATTTCACAAAAGTTCTATTTCAGACATGATCGATGTTCAACAAATTTATTCAAGTGGAAATTTGACAAACTTCTTCACAAGGCATTGTGTCACGGCCCGATTTCCCACCGTCGAGACCGTGATGGCGCCTAACACTATACTTGCTAGGGAAGCCAACATTAGAGGGTTACGACATTAAAACAATTAAAAACATATAAGAAGTCTTTCTACCATCCAATATGTATTATCAAAATAATATATGAAATAGCTAAAACGATACTGTGAAAACTAATACTAATGCCTAGCTGCCCAAGGTTTGGAGTCACAATTCACAAACTACTAAGAATTTACTACAAGTATTTGTCTCAAAGAAAATATATAATTTTTTTGAACTAAATAAAACAGCAACTGAATAATAAGGAAGAGATCAAGGAATCTGCGGGCGTCGGCAGATCTACCTCGTGCCTCCGCGCGAATAGTCTGCTACAACTCGAACTCATATCAGACCTAAACCTGGATCTGCACAAGAAGTGCAGAGTGAATTATCAGTACAACTGACCCCATGTACTGGTGAGTGTCGAGCCTAACCTCGGCGAAGTAGTGACGAGGCTAGGACAGGACACCACATAAAAACCTGGACAAGTATAATCATGCTAGTAGAAATAACAGCAAATAATAGAAAGGGAGCATACAGTGGGGAATTTAACATAAGGAGTGAGAAAACAACGAGACAAAAATAGAAAGTGAGCAACAACAATTTAAGCAATTAAAAGAGAAAGGAAACTTGCACGGCATCACCCTTCGTGTTTTTACTCTCAGCCTCACCAAATAATAATTTGAATGCACGGCATCACCCTTCGTGCTTTTACTCTCATCCTCACCAGATCATAAATAAGAATGCACGGAATCACTCTTCGTGCTTTAACTCTCACCTCACAATATAGATAAATTATGGACGGCATCATGCTTCGTGCTTTACACTCTTTCTCACAATTTAAATAAATTATGCACGGCATAACCCTTCGTGCTTCACACTCTTCCTCACCATTTAAATAAATTATGCACGGCATCACCCTTGGTGCTTTACACTCTTCCTCATCAATCATAGAATCGTTAACAACATGTAAATAGGAATTTCAAAAGAAATAAATATTTCATCATACTTTCTATCACCATTTACCATTTGAATCTCAACTCAATATTCACAATATTATCCATTTCGGTGGAACTCGATACAAATCATCCAACATTTCACTAACAACAATAATCATAGATAAAATAGGCTTTAAGACAGCAAGGATAACAAGAATTAACTTTCACTCGCATGTTATGACTCGACCACAACATAGAGGTACTCATCACCTCACTTATACGTCATATTCAAAATTTGTTTACCCGTTCATCCCTGAGCCCGAATATGCAGTTAGTTTCAAAATTTGACCTCAATTCGAGGTCTAAATTCCAATTATGCAAAATTCCCTAATTCTACCCAAACCCCAATTTCTACCATGAAAACCCTATATTTTTAGTTGTAAATTGATGAAAAATAATGGGTAATTGGAAGAAACTAGTTAATAAACACTTACCTATGATTTGGAAGAAAAAGCCTTGAGAAAATCGCCCTAAGTCTTCTACCCTTGTGAAAATAAGAAGAAAAATGGCTGGAGTTTGAAATAATAAGAACTCACTGCCTGACCCTCGCACCTGCGGTGCTTGGGTCGCACCTGCGCTTGCGCACGTGCGGAAGGGCATCCGCTTCTGCGGAAAAGGAGCCGGGCCACTGGGGCCGCACTTGCGGACAATGTTCCACTTCTGCGGTCTCGCTTCTGCAGAGGAAGTCCACATCTACAGAAAATGGGCTGGGCCCTTGGGGCCGCATCTGTGAATGGGTATCCGTTCTGCGATCCCGCTCCTGCTATGAGGAGTTTGCATCTGTGGAGAATGGGTAGTTGGGCCTAAGTCGCATCTGCGGCTGTCGCTCGTACCTGCGGCTCAAGGATCGCATGTGCGGGCACACCAGAACTGATGCACCAGCAGCCCTTGTTGAGAGCTAACTCAACTCGTGCATCGCCCGTATGGTTCCCGAGCCCTCGGGGATACAAACCAAACATGCACACAAATCTAAAAATATCATACGGACTTGCTCGTGCGATCAAATCGCTAAAATAACTCCTAAAACTACAGATTTAGCATCAAAACTCATGAATTCCTCAAGAACATTTCAAATTCACTATCTTCTCAACTGGACGTCCGAATCACGTCAAATAAACTCCGATTTACACCAAATTTCACATACATGACATATATGTTATAATAGACCTGTACCGGGCTCCGGAACCAAAATACGGGCCCGATACCAACGAGTTCAAACATTAATCAATTTCTTTAATTCCTTTAAATTTCAGTCTAATAATTTTTATTAAATATTCATTTCTCGAGCTAGGGACCTCGAAATTCGATTCCGGACATACGCCCAAGTCCCATATCTTACTATGGACCTCCCGGGACCGTCGAAACACGGGTCCGTTTACTCAAAACATTGACCAAAGTCCACTAAAATCAATTTTTAAACTCTCAAAAATTATTATTTCACATAAAGTTTTGCGGATTCACGCCCGGACTGCGCACGAAAATTGAGGTGAATAAAAATATTATTTCTAAGGCTAACAATCTCCACCTCTAAAACAAATGTTCTTCCTCGAACGGACTTAGAAAAGTTACTGAACTGGCGAACAAGGGTGGATATCTACTCCGCATGTCCAACTCGGGCTCCAAGGTAGCTGCCTCAACAGGCTGACCTCTCCACTGCACTCGAACTGAAGGGTATATCTTTGACCTCAATTGTCGAACCTGTTGGTCTAGAATGGCTACTGGCTCCTCCTCATATGTCAATTCCTTTTCCAATTGGACAGAGCTGAAATCTAACACGTGGGACGGGTCACCATGATATTTCCGGAGCATAGACACATGAAATACTGGATGAACTGAGGATAACCCTGGAGGCAACGCAAGTCTATAAACTACCTCCCCCACTCTCTCGAGAATATCAAATGGCTCGATATACCTAGGGCTCAACTTTCCCTTCTTCCCATATCTCATAACACCCTTCATTGGCGACACCCGAAGTAATACTCTCTCTCCGACCATGAATGCTACATCACGAACTTTACAATCGGCATAACTTTTTTTCCTGGACTGAGCTGTACGAAGGCAATCCTAAATAATCTTGACCTTGTCCAAGTCCTCTTGAACTAAGTCTGTACCCAATAACCGAGCCTCTCCCGGCTCAAACCATCAATTGGCAATCTTCACCGTCTACCATATAATGCCTTATAGGGATCCATATGAATTCTTGACTGGTAGTTGTTGTTGTAGGAAAACTCCGCTAACGGCGAGAACTTATCCCAAGATCCTCCAAATCTATAACACAAGTGCGGAGCATATCCTCCAAGATCTAAATAGTACGCTCGGACTGCTCGTCCGTCTGAGGATGGAATGTTGTGCTCAACTCAACCCGCGTACCCAACTAACGCTGAACTGCCCTCCATACAGTGTCGAACTTCCTCTGAGCCTGTAGGAGTCCAAAAATAAAGTCCATAGTGATTCGCTCCCACTTCCACTCAGGAATCTCTATCTACTGAAGCAAACAATCCGGTCTCTGGTGCTTATACTTCACCTATTGACAATTTAAGCACCGAGCCACATAAGCAACTATATCTTTCTTCATCCTTCGCCACCAATAATGCTACCGCAAGTCCCGGTACATCTTGGCAGAACCGAGTGAATAGAATACTTAGAATTGTGATCCTCCTCAAGAATCAACTCACGAAGCCCATCAACATTAGACACTCACACTCGACCCTGCATCCTCAAAACATTTTCTTCTCCAACTGTAACCTACTTGGCACCACCGTGCCGAACTGTGTCCATAAGGACCATCAAGTGCGGGTCATCATCCTGCCGATCTCTGATACGTTCGAATAACGAAGACCGAGCGACTGTAAAATCTAGAACATTGTTGGGCTATGAAATGTCTAACGTCACAAACTGATTAACCACAAGTCTGAATGTCTAAAGCTAGCATCCTCTCACCGATTGGAATGAACACAAGTCTACCCATACTCACCACATTTCTACTGAATGCATCGGTCACCACATTGGCCTTCCCCGGATGGTACAATATAGTGACATCATAGTCTTTCAGTAGCGCTAACCATCTCCTCTGTCTCAAATTGAGATCCTTTTGCTTGAACAAGTACTGAATGCTATGATGATCCGTGAAAGCCTCACATGGCACACCATAAAGATAGTGCCTCCACATCTTCAATGTGTGAACAATGGCTGCCAACTCTAAGTCATGGACAGGATAATTCTTCTCATGGACCTTCAACTGTCGAGCCGCATATGAAATTACCCTGCCTTCCCGCATCAATACTGCTCCGAGACCAACACGGGAGGCATCACAATATAACGTGAAAGATCCTGAACCTGATGGCAACACCAACACCGATGCTGAAGTCAAGGTTGTCTTGAGCTTCTAAAATCTCGCCTAACACTCGTCCGACCATTTGAATGGGGCACCTTTATGTGTCAATTTAGTCATTGGGGCTGATATAGATGAAAACCCCTCAACAAAACGACGGTAGTAACAAGCTAAACCCAAGAAGCTCCTGATCTCTGTGGCTGAAGTGGGTCTAGGACAGTTCTTGAGTGCCTCTACCTTCTTAGGATCTACCTGAATACCTTCTGCTAATACGATGTGACCCAATAAAGCGACTGAACCAGCCAAAACTCGCACTTTGAAAATTAAGCATACAACTGGCTATTCCTCAAAGTCTGAAGCACTATCCGGAGGTGCTGCTCATGCTCCTCCCGGTTGCGGGAGTATATTAGAATGTCATCAATGAACACAATTACGAAGGAATCCAGATAAGTCTTGAAAACCCGATTCATCAAATCCATAAATGCTGCTGGGGCATTAGTCAAACCAAAAGGCATCACCAGAAATTCATAGTGCACATACCTCGTCCGAAAAGTTGTCTTAGGAACATCAGATACTCTAATCTTCAACTGATGGTAGCCCGATCTCAAATCGATCTTTGGAAACACTTTGGCACCCTGAAGTTGATCCAACGAATCATCAATCCTCGACAACGGATACTTTTTCTTGATAGTGACTTTGTTCAGCTGCCGGTAATCTATACACATCCTCATAGATCCATCCTTCTTCTTCACGAACAAAACTGATGCACCCCAAGGCGAGACACTAGGTCTAATGAATCCCTTATCAAGCAAATCTTGCAACTGTTCTTTCAATTCTTTCAATTCTAGTGGGGCCATCCGTTATGGAGGAATAGAAATGGGCTGAGTGCCCGGAGCCACATCAATGCAAAAATCGATATCCCTGTCGGGTGGCATCCCCGGCAGGTCTGCAGGAAACACCTCAGGAAACTCACGAACAATAGACAAAGAATCTATAGAAGAAACCTCAGCACTAAAATCACGAACATGATCCAAATAGGCCAAACACCCTTTCTCGACCATACGCCGAGCCTTCATATAGGAAATAAACCTGCTGGAGGAATGACCAGGAGTCCCTTTCCACTCTAATCGAGGTAATCCTGGCAAGGCTAATGTCACTGTCTTGGCGTGACAGTTCAAGATGGCGTAATAAGGTGACAGCCAATCCATGCCCGATATGACATCGAAATCAACCATATCAAGGAGAAAAAGGTCCACACTGGTTTCAAGACCCTCAATAATAATCACACACGAACGATACACACTATCTATAACAATAGCATCCCCTACGGGCGTAGACACATAAATAGGGACGCTCAAGGAATCAGGGGGTACAACCAAATACGAAGCAAAATAAGATGACACATAAGAGTAAGTAGACCCCGGATCAAACAGAACTGAAGCATCTCTATTGCAAACTAAAATGGTACCTGTGATAACAGCATCGGAGGACTTCGCCTCAGGTCTGGCCGAAAATGCACACAATCGGGGCTGGGCCCTACCACCCTGAACCATGTCTCTGGGACGACCTCTGACAGGCGGACCTCCACCTCTACCGGGTTGGCCTTCACCTCTAACAATATGGCCCCTGCCTCTTGCTACCTGACCCCTACCCTTCGCTGGTTGGGCAGGTGGTGCCGTAGCTGGTGCTGGAACTATAGCATGAGAACCCTGATATTGAGAACTACCCGATGCGTGAGGGCAATATCTAGAAATGTGCCTCGAGTCACCACAAGTATAACAAGACTTCGGCTGCTGAGACTGCTGGCCGGAAAACTGATCCTGTCGACCTGTATAACCACCCAGAAAACTCTGAAGAAGAGGTGCATTGATAGGAGCTGACTGATCAGAATAAGGCAAGTAAGAGCCACGACCACCTGGGGAACCAGGGGATATCTGAAGTGCTGAATGGAATGGCCTGAAAGAATGGCCTCTACTCAAAGTAACCCGCCTCCTGATGAGGCACCGCTGGATCCACCGGAATGGCAAGGTCTCTTGTCTGATCCCTGACCTCCCAATCCAAGAACTACCTCAACTTGTCGGGCCACATTGGCCGCATCTTGGGAAGATATCTCGCTCCCTGTCTCCTTAGCCATCTGCAATCTGATAGGCTGAACAAGACCCTCAATAAATCTCCTAACCCTCTCCCTCTCTGTGGGTAGCAAAAGAGTAGCATGATGAGCCAAATCCACGAAATAGGTCTCATACTGCGTAACAGTCATGTTTCCCTATTGGAGACGCTCAAACTGACGGTGGCGCTCCTCTCTAGTAGTAATAGGTAGAAAATTCTCCAAAAAGAGGTGTGAAAACTGATCCCAAGTGAGAGTAGGTGATCCTGCTGGTCTAGTCAATAGATAATCCCTTCACCATTTCTTGGCAGAACCGGTCATCTGGAAAGCAGCAAAGTCGACCCCATTGGTCTTCGAGATACACATGTTCCTAAGAACCTCATGATAACTATCAAGGTATTCCTGGGGGTCCTCTGAAGTGGCACCACTGAAATGAACAGGGAAAAGCTTGATAAAAATGTCCAATATCCACAAAGCATCGGAGGACATAGTTGTCCCATCAGCGAGCGATACTGCAGCAACTGGATGAACTACCCCAACTCGATGGGCTGCTGGTGTCTGAAGCTGAGGATTAATCTACTCCGGAGTGTGGGTATCAGGAGTCTAGACTCCTTCTCCAGCCTGAGATACGGCTGTTGCCCCGAGGAGTGCACCAGTTTGGGCTACACTCTCCATAAGGCCTACTAGTCAAACCAAGGCATTCCGAAGCACCGGGATAGTAATAAACCCCTCTGGAACCTGATATGGTCCCGCCAGAACGGTCTGAGCTGGAGCCCCCTCATCAAGCTCTATCTAGGGCTCCAAAGCTAGAGCTGCTGCCTGAGCACTGGGCTGAGTCCTGCCCCTGCCTTGGCCTCTGGCACGGACTCGTCCTCTGCTCCTTGTAGGAGCTACTGCTGTTGAAGGATTCGGCTGTTTGTCAGCGGAAGATGATGCTATGAGCAAGGCAGCTACTGCTCCGGATCGTCACATGAATCTATGCACAGAGGCACAGGGAGTCTTTATGAGTATTCCAACTCAGTAGTAATGAAAATAAATCACTGTCTGAGAATTATAGAACACACAGTATAGATATACAATTTCACAAAAGCCAGTAAAACACCAAGTCACCAGGTAGTATTTTTCAAATACATAAGTTCGAAATCAATTTCCAGAAATCCTTTGAAACAAGTGTAATATCAGTATATCTCAGTAAAAATCAGTTTGAAAATAAAGTAAATCATAGTTCGGAAACTTAGTAAAATTATCATAAATCTGCCCCTCGGGCTAAAATCATTTCTCGTAATAGTTGCCCCTCACGCATTCTCTCAATCACTCAGTAACAGCCCCACGGGCAATAATCATCACTCAGCATTAATCATCACTCATTATCAGCCCCGCGGCAATAATCATCACTCAATAGGTACCTGCGCTCACTGGGGGTGTGTACAGACTCCGGAGGGGCTCCTACAGTCCAAGCGCTATAACAACATAAGGCCTGAAAGCCTCCTCATAATATAGGCCTAAAATCCCCCCTCATATAAGGCCTGAAAGCCTCCTCACAATATAGGCCTGAAAGCCTCACTAAGTCAGACACTCTCAATTTTCCCTTAGGCCACAAACATACCGGGTTCTCGACCCAAAATAGTGTTTCATTTTTCAATAAATAGTATCAAATACTCTGAGTGTCATAATGATTTATCAGGGAAAGACTGAGTGAAAAATCATAACATATCGGTGAGGAAAATATAGTAAACACAACCCCCAAGAGGAAAACAGATAGGCACTATGCCCCAAACACGGCTTACAGCCCAAATCATATCATAATAAAATAATACCAATTAAGCATAGGCTTAAAAGTCGGTTTGGCAACTCAATAGTCGACTAAATAGGAAGATATTTCCAAAGTTTCAACCTTTTCATTTCAAAACCCGTGAAAGGGTGTATAGTCCGGGGTTTCATACCCTCAGAACAGGATTTAAAGACATTACTTACTTCAAAACTAGCCCGGAAACTATTCTGCAACACGCTTGCCTCTCGTATCAACTTCTGAAGGCTCCAAATCTACCAAGTTCAGATTTTTATCATCAATTTATGCTTAAGGAATAAATTCCAATCGAAAATATCAAATTTAGCTCAAAAACTCGAATTTGGTCAAAACCCGACCCTCGGGCCCGCATCCCTAAACTCGGAAATTTTTATACAAATCTGTTATTCATCATCTCACGAGTCCGTACATATAAAGAACACTTAAATCGGAGTTTGTTTGACCCCTCAAATCAATCCCTGAAGGTCTCATAATCTCAGGCCCTAAACCCACCTTTTTCTACTGATTTTAATGAATTAATACTGAGATTATGTTCTATAATCACTCATAATTGAGTTTTAATGATCAAAATACTTACCTCTATGAAGAATACTGATTTTCCCTTCAAAAATCGCCTCAAAAGCTCTCTTCCATACAACAATGGTGTAAAAATATGTTAGGGTCGCGGAAGGTCTAATTTATATTTTTTCCCAGGGTTTCAGCACATACAACCCACTTACTCGCACCTGTGAGACCGCACCTGCGACCCTTCCGCACCTGTGACCCACTGCCCGCTCCTGCAGGCCCGCACCTATGGTCCAATTTCCGCAGGTGCGGTTACACCAGCACCAGTAGCTGTATTGCTGCAATTTCCAAGCCCAAACCTCCGTTAAGCACCCGAATTCAATTCCGAGCTCCTCGGGACCCCAACCAAACATACTAACACATCACATAACATCATTCAAGCTTAGTTGAACTCTCAAAACACCAAAACTAACATCGAAACACCAAAATTAAATCGGATTCAAGCCTAAGAACTTTGAAATTTTCTAAAATCCACCAACGATGCCGAAACTATCCAAAACAACTCTGATTGACCTGAAATTTTGCAGACATATCCAAAATGACATTACAAACCTATTCCGACCCCGATAGCCTATTTTCCACTGCCGACCGGAAATCACCAAAAACTAACTTTCGCCAATTCAAGCCTAATTCTACACCGGACATCACAAAATTATTCTGAAAACACTCCTATGTCCCAAATCACCTAATGAAGCTACCCGAGCCATAAAATCCGCATTCCGAGGTTGTTTAGCAATAAGTCAACTCTCAGTTGACTTTTCTCTTTTTAAGGCTATTTTTAAAGGCTAAATGACTGAACTCTCACTACAACCATTCGATTTCAAGACCATCAACTCTAACACATCAATAACAGAATAACCAACCTATGACAAGTCAATCACAGTAATTATAATGCAGGTTCTACGTAACGACAGACCGCGTCATTACATTCTCCCCCTCTTAAACAAACGTTCGTCCTCGAACGTGTCTAGAAACATACCTGGAGTCTCAAACAAGTGGGGGATATTTGCTCTGCATCGCCCGCTTGGTCTCCCAAGTAGCCTCCTCTACTGGCTGACCTCTCCACTGCACCCTCACTGATTCTATATCCTTAGACCTCAACTTTCTGACCTCGCGAGCTAAAATAGCTACTGGCTCAACCTCATAAAATATATTACCCTCGAGCTGAACTGTGTTGAAGTCTAACACATGAGACGGGTCACCAACATATTATCTGAGCATCGACACATGAAATACCATATGAACACTCGATAGACTGGGTGGCAAGGCAAGTCTATAAGCCACATCTCCAACCTTCTGAAGCACCTCAAAAGGATCAATAAATCGTGGAATTAGCTTTCCTCTCTTTCCGAACCTCATAACACCCTTCATGGGTGATACCTTCAGCAGTACCTTATCACCTTCCATAAAAGACACATCTCGAACCTTCCGGTCTGCATAACTCTTCTGCTTAGACTGCGCCGTGCGAAGTCGCTCCTGAATCAACTTCACCTTCTCCAACACATCCTGAATCAAATACGTGCCCAATAACTTAGCCTCACCAGGCTCGAACCAACCAACTGGAGATCTACACCTCCTACCATATAAAGCCTCATACGGGGCCATCTGAATACTGTACTGGTAGCTATTATTTTATGCAAACTCCGCAAGTGGTAGAAACTTATCCCATGAACCACCAAAATCAATCACACAAGCCCGTAACATGTCCTCCAACATCTGAATAGTCCACTCCGACTGCCCGTCGTTCTGCAGGTGAAATGCAGTGCTCAACTCTACATCAGTACCCATGCCTCTCTGCACGGCCCTCCAAAACTGAGATGTGAACTGAGTACCTCTGACAGAAATAATAGAAATCAGAACTCCATGCAACCGGACAATCTCCTTAATGTAAATACCAGCTAACCGCTCTGAAGTATAAGTAATACTGACAGGAATGAAATGCGCGGACTTAGTCAATCTATCCACAATGATCCAAACCGCATCAAAATCCTTCGAAGTCCGTGGAAGTCCAACTACAAAGTCCGTAGTAATCCGCTCCCACTTCCACTCCGGAATATCTAACCTCTTAAGTAATCCACCTGGTCTCTGGTGCTCATACTTGACCTGCTGGTAGTTGAGACACCGTGCTACATACTCAACAATATCTCTCTTCACCCGCCTCCACCAATATTGTTGTCTCAGATCCTGGTACATCTTCGCGGCACCGGATGAATAGAATACTGTGAACTGTGAGCCTCTACTAATATCAACTCTCGAATACCATCCACATTGGGCATGAAAATATGGCCCCGCATCCTCATAACTCCGTCAGCAGCAATAGTCACATCCCGGGCATCACCCCGGCGAACTTTATCCTGAAGAACTAACAAGTGGCGATCATAATACTGTCGTGCCTTAATCTGATCAAATAAAGTAGACAGGGAAGCCATGTTAGCTACCACCCGTGGAGGGTCTGACAAATTCAATCTCACCAACCGACCCGCTAAAGCCTGGACATCAAGTGCTAACGGTCGCTCTGCTGCTGAAAGGTAAGCTAAACTCCCCAAACTCTCGGCTCTGCGACTCAAGGCATCGGCCACCACATTGGCCTTCCCCGGGTGATACAAAATAGTAAGATCATAATCCTTGAGAATCTCTAACCATCTCCTCTGACGCAAATTCAAGTCCTTCTACCTTAGCAGATACTGCAAGCTACGATGATCAGCGAAAATCTCACATTGTACCCCATACAAGTAATGCCGCCAAATCTTTAAGGCATGAACAATGGCAGTCAACTCAAGATCGTGCACTGGGTAATTCTTCTCGTGCACCTTCAACTGTCTCGACGTGTAGGCAATCACCCTACCGTCCTACATTAACACCACTCCCAAACCAACTCTAGAAGCATCACAATAGACTGTGTAAGAACCCGAACCAGTAGGCAATACCAAAACCGGAATTGTGGTCAATGCTGACTTGAGATCTGAAGGATCTCCTCACACTCGTCAGACCATCTGAATGGGGTACCCTTCTGGGTAAATCTAGTCAATGGTGAATCAATAGAAGAGAATCCCTGCACAAAACAACGTTAATATCCCGCTAAACCAAGGAAACTCCGAATCTCTGTAGCCGAAGACGGTTTGGGCCAACTCTGCACCGCCTCAATCTTCTTCGGATCAACTTGAATACCCTCACTAGAAACCACGTTCCCCAAGAAAGCCACTGAACCAAGCCAAAACTCACACTAGGAGAACTTCGCATAAAGCTCTCCCTCAATCTCTGTAACACAACCCTCAAGTGTTGAGCATGCTCTTCCTGGCTACGAGAATAAGCCAGGATGTCATCAATGAACAAAATGACAAACGAATCAAGGTAAGGCTGAAACACGTTGTTCATCAATTGCATGAACGCGACTGGGGCATTGGTCAGCCCAAATGACATAACCAGAAACTCATAATGACCGTATCTGGTCCTGAAAGTAGTCTTCGGAATGTCAGAATCTCGAATCTTTAGCTGATGATACCCAGACCTTAAGTCAATCTTGGAAAACACCTTAGATCCCTAAAGCTGATCAAATAAGTCATCAATACGAGGTAAAGGATACCGATTCTTCACCGTAACCTTATTCAACTGTCTATAATCAATGCACATACGCATGGAGATATCCTTCTTTTTCACAAAAAACACCGGCGCACCCCAAGGAGACACACTAGGTCGGATGAACCCCTTATCTAAGAGTTCTTGAAGCTGCTCCTTAAATTCTTTCAACTCTGCTGGTGCCATACGGTAAGGTGGAACAGAAATAGGCTGAGTGTCGGGCACCAAGTCAATACCAAAATCAATATCCCTGTCAGGTGGCATGCCTGGTAGGTCTGCAGGAAATACGTCCAAAAATCACGAACTACAGGAACAGAATCAACAGATGGAGTCTCACTACTAACATCCCTCACAAAATCAAGATAGGACTCACACCCTTTCTCAACCATACGTTGAGCCTTTAAATAAGAAATCACTCTGCTAGGCACGTGCTCTACAGACCTTTCCACTCAACTCTCGGAACTCCGAGCATAGCCAGGGTCACGGTCTTAGCGTGACAATAAAGAATAGCATGACATGGGGATAACCAATCCATGCCAAGAATTACATCAAAATCGACCATACTGAGCAAGTCCAATCGGGTCTCCAGAACCCCAATAGATATAAGACACGACCGAGACACACGGTCCATAATAATAGTATAACTAAAGAGTCATAGGGCATATTCAAGAAGTGAGCAAAATAGGATGAGACATAAGAGTACGTGGAACCAGGGTCAAATAAAGCCAAAGCATCAGTGTGACAAACCGAAATAGTACATGTAATCACCGTATCTAAGGCGATAGCATCAGGCCTAGCCGGAAGTGAATAAATATGTGGCTGGCCTCCACCTGCTCCACCTCCCCCTCTAGTGCGGCCTCTAGCTTCCTGGGTAGGTGGTGAAGTGAGTGGGGATGAAGCCAAGGGTTGAGCCCTCTGCTGGGAAGAACTACTAGGACAACAGGGACACTGCCTCCACCCATGTTCGAACTCCCCACACTCATAACAACAACTTGCAGCTGGAGATGAAAACGAACGAGAACCTCTGCCACCCTGATAACCACCAGACAAACCATGCAAGGAAGAACCCTG
Source organism: Nicotiana paniculata (assembly GCA_005239505.1). Taxonomy (NCBI): domain Eukaryota; kingdom Viridiplantae; phylum Streptophyta; class Magnoliopsida; order Solanales; family Solanaceae; genus Nicotiana; species Nicotiana paniculata. The sequence goes on from MDKI01109686.1 coordinate 19,432, forward strand.
ATAAGATGATGCTCGGGCGGAGCTCTGAGCTAGAAGGGCACTAAAAGATGAACGTCCCTGATGAGAATTGCGAGGACCCTTCCCCGACGATACACCACTGTAAGTTGGGCGAGCTGGCAATGGAGGTCTAAATGGACGACCTCTGCTAGGCTGAAATTGCCCTATAGGAGGAGCACCACTGAAATTACCTGGTCCCCGAGGCCTCTTAGCCTCTCTCTCCTCACGCTCCTGCTTGCGAACCAACTCAATGTCCCAAGCTATATCAACAACCTGCTCAAACGTAGCTCCAGACACCCTTTCTCTGGTCATCAAAATCCGAAGTTGATACGAGAGACCATCCACAAATCTCTTAATACGCTCCCTGTCAGTGGGGACTAACTCTGAAGCATGCCAAGCCAACTCCGAATACCTCGTCTCATACTGGGTGACCGATAACTCTCCCTGGCACAGCTGCTCAAACTGCCTGCGCTGCTCCTCTCTATGGGGCTGAGGAATATATTTTTCCAAAAAGATCATGGAGAACTACTGCCAGGTGAGCGGTGTTGAACCAACCGGCATACGTCTCTCAAATGATTCCCACCAAGTAAAAGCAGCACCAGCAAACTGATAAGTAGCAAATGAAACCCAGTTGGTCTCCAGAATACCCGCAGTACGAAGCATCTTCTAACATTTATCAAGAAAGCCTTGGGCATCCTCGCCCTCTATACCGCTGAAGGTCGGAGACTGAAGTCTGCTAAACCTCTCCAACCTGCGTTTCTCATCCTCAGGCATAGCAGGGACCACATAACCCTGAACCGGAGCAACTGGCTGATCTGGGGCTGCTCCCGGTGCTTGAATACCTCGTACAACTGGCTCAGGTGCTCGGGTAGTTGGAGTCTGATTGCCTCCCCCGGCCTGAGCTGCATTGGCAGTAGTGGTCATAGAACTGCCTGAGCTAAACTGGAATTCACCGTCAATATCTAAGCCAGGGTCTCCCGAAGACCCGGAATAACAATAGGCACAGCAGGTGCCTGAGCCTGTCCCGCTGGAGCAACATCGGTGGGAACCTGATCCTGAACGATATGGGGATCCTGTGGCATTGTCTCGGCTGCTACACGGGCAGGTCCCCCACCTCTACCACAGCCCCGGCCCCTTGTGGATCTAGCTGGTGCCTGGTCACCCTGATCGGTATTGCGTGGCCTCACCATCTGTGAGAATGAAATAACATAAGTTTAGATTTCAAGAATCAATAGATTATGGAACAAAAGAGTTCAAAAAGATATAGATGTTTCCTAAGAGTTTTGTAGCCTCTCGAAGATAGTACAGACGTTTATGTACTGATCCGCAAGACTCTACTGAACCTGCTCATGACCGTTGAGTCCTATGTAACCTAGAGCTCTGATACCAACTTGTCACGACCCCAAATCCTAACAGGCCGCGATAGCGCATATCGTGGAACTAGGCTAGCCAAGCATCACATTACTTATGCATTTGTTCAATTATAAAAGTTCACAATTTAATAATAACAGCAACCATAGCATAAAAATAATTTATTTAAGTCTTAGCGCCCCAATAGTAGTCTAAACAACTCTAAACAAAACCTCCCAAGACTGGAGTCAATAGTCATGAGCATCTAAGAATAAAATAAACCAAACTTTGCTAATACTATAATATACGTCTCTGAATCAATTGCTAAAACTAAATAAGGAAGGGAAATGGAGAAGCTGTGGACGCTGGGCAGCTACCTCGAAATCCTGTGAACTGATGCTACGAGCAAGGACAGCTACTGCTCCGGATCGTCACCTAAATCTGAGAATTATAGAACACACAGCACAGATACACAATTTCACAAAAGCCAGTAAAACACCAAGTCACCAGGTAGTATTTGTCAAATACATAAGTTCGAAATCAGTTTCCAGAAATCCTTTGAAACAAGTTTAATATCAGTATATCTCAGTAAAAATCAGTTTGAAAACGAAGTAAATCATAGTTCGAAAACTTAGTAAAATCATCATAAATCTGCCCCTCGGGCTAAAATCATTTCTCGTAACAGTTGCCCCTCACGCATTCTCAATCACTCAGTAACAGCCCCGCGGGCAATAATCATCACTCAATATCAATCATCACTCAGTACCAGCCCCGCGGCAATAATTATCACTCAATAGGTACCTGCTCACTGGGGGTGTGTACAGACTCCGGAGGGGCTCCTACAGCCCAAGCGCTATAACAACATAAGACCTGAAAGCCTCCTCACAATATAGGTCTGAAAGCCTCCCTCATATAAGGCCTGAAAGCCTCCTCAAAATATAGGCCTGAAAGCCTCACTCAGTCAGACACTCTCAATTTTCCCTTAGGCCATAAACATACTGGTTTCTCGACCCAAAACAGTGTTTCATTTTTCAATAAATAGTATCAAATACTCTGAGTGTCAAAACGATTTATCAGGGAAAGACTGGGTGAAAAATCATAACATATCGGTGAGGAAAATATATTAAACACAACCCCCAAGGGGAAAATAGATCGGCACTAGGCCCCAAACACGGCTTACAGCCCAAATCATATCAAAATAAAATAATACGAATTAAGCATAGGCTTAAAAGTCGGTTTAGCAACTCAATAGTCGCCTAAATAGGAAGATATTTCCAAAGTTTCAACCTTTGCATTTCAAAACCCGTGAAAGGGTGCATAGTCCGAGGTTTCATACCCTCAGGACAGGATTTAAAGACATTACTTACCTCAAAACTAGCTCGGAAACTATTCCGCAACACGCTTGCCTCTCGTATCAACTTCCGAAGGCTCCAAATCTACCAAGTTCAGATTTTTTATCATCAATTTATGCTTAAGGAATAAATTCCAATCGAAAAATATCAAATTTAGCTCAAAACGCCGAATTTGGTCAAAACCCGACCCCCAGTCCCGCATCCCAAAACTCAGAAATTCTTATACAAATTTGTTCTTCATCATCTCACGAGTCTGTACATATAAAGAACACTTAAATCGGAGTTCATTTGACCCCTCAAATCAATCCCTGAAGGTCTCATAATCTCAGGCCCTAAACCCACCTTTTTCTACTGATTTTCATGAATTAATACTGAGATTATGTTCTATAATCACCCATAATTGAGTTTTAATGATCAAAATACTTACCTCTATGAAGAACACTGATTTTCCCCTTCAAAAATCGCCTCAAAAACTCTCTTCCGTACAACAATGGTGTAAAAATATGTTAGGGTCGCAGAAGGTCTAATTTATATTTTTGCCCAGGGTTTCCGCACTTGCGAGACCGCACCTGCGGTCTCCTAACCGCACCTGCGACCCACTGCCCGCTTCTGCGGGCCCGCACCTGCGGTCAAACTTCCACAGTTGCGGTTACACCAGCACCAGCAGCTATATTGCTGCAATTTCCAAGCCCAAACCTCTGTTAAGCACCCCGAATTCAATCCCGAGCTCCTCGGGACCCCAACCAAACATACTAACACGTCACATAACATCATTAAAGCTTAGTTACACTCTCAAAACACCAAAACTAACATCAAAACACCAAAATTACATCGGATTCAGGCCTAAGAACTTTGAAATTTTCTAAAATCCACCAACGATGCCGAAACTATCCAAAACAACTCCGATTGACCTAAAATTTTGTAGACATATCCAAAATGACATTACGAACTTGTTCCAACTATTGGAATTCCATTTCGACCCCGATAGCCTATTTTTCACTGCCGACCGGAAATCATCAAAAATTAACTTTCGCCAATTCAAGCTTAATTCTACACCGGACATCACAAAATTATTCTGCACGCACTACTAAGTTCCAAATCACCGAACGAATCTATCCGAGCCATAAAATCCGCATTCCGAGGTCATTTACCAATAAGTCAACTCTCAGTTAACTTTTCCCATTTTAAGGTTATTTTTTAAAGGCTAACTGACTGAATTCTCACTACAACCATTCGATTTCAAGCCCATAAATTCTAACACATCAATAATAGAATAACCAACCTATGACAAGCCAATCACACTAATTATAATGCAGGTTCTGCGTAACGACAGACCGGGTCGTTACAATATATTACCAAAAAAATATATGAAATAGCTAAAACGATACTGCAAAAACTAATACTAATGTCTAGCTACCCAGGGTTTGGAGTCACAATTCACGAACTACTAAGAATTTACTACAATTATTTGGCTCAAATAAAATATATAACATTTTTGAACTAAATAAAACAGCAACTGAATAATAAGGAAGAGACTCCAGGAATCTGCGGGCGTCAGCAGATCTACCTCGTGTCTCCGCGCGAATAGTCTACTACAACTCAAACTCAGCTCGAACCTAACCTGGATCTGCACAAGAAGTGCAGAGTGCATTATCAGTACAACCGACCCCATGTACCGGTAAGTGTCGATCCTAACCTCGGCAAAGTAGTGACGAGGCTAGGATAGGACACCACATAAAAACCTGGACATATATAATCATGCTAGCAGAAATAACAGCAAATAAAGAAAAGTAAACAACAAATAATGGGAAGCGAGCATACAGTGGGGAATTTAACATAAGGAGTGAGAAAACAATGAGACAGAAATTGACATTGATCAACAACAATTTAAGGAATCAAAATAGAAAGGAAACTTGCAAGGCATCTCCCTTCGTGCTTTTACTCTCAGCCTCACCAAACAATAATTTGAATGCACGACATCACCCTTCATGCTTTTACTCTCATCCTCACCAGATCATAAATAAGAATGCACGACATCACCCTTCGTGCTTTTACTCTCACCTCACAATATAGATAAATTATGCACGGCATCATCCTTCGTGCTTTACACTCTTCCTCACAATTTAAATAAATTATGCACGGAATCACCCTTCGTGCTTTTACTCTCACCTCACAATATAGATAAATTATGCACGGCATCATCCTTCGTGCTTTACACTCTTCCTCACAATTTAAATAAATTATGCACGGAATCACCCTTCGTGCTTTACACTCTTTCTCACCATTTAAATAAATTATGCACAGCTTCACCCTTCGTGTTTTACACTCTTCCTCACCGGTCACAGAATCATTAACAACATATAAAGAGGAATTTCACAAGAAATCAGTATTTCATCATAGTTTTTATCACTATTTACCATTTCAATCTCAAATCAATATTCACAATATTATCAATCTAGATGGAACCAGATACAACTCTTTCAACATTTCACTAATAGCAATAATCATAGATAGTAGGCTTTAAGACATCAAGAATAACAAGAATTAACTTTCACTCGCATGTTATGACTCGACCGCAACGTATAGGTACTCGTCACCTCACCTATACATCGTATTCAACAACAAAACAAGTAACAAGTAGTCACTCAATACCTATTCCCTAAAGCTAAGGTTAGACACAACACTTACCTCGATTTCGCAGGTCATTCACTGCTCAAGTACAACTTTTCATTTAGAATTCACCTCCAACCCACTCTTATCTAATCATAATTAGTTTAATATCATTAATTATTTCTAAGGAAATTAACTTTAATGCATAATCATGGTTTTCCTAAGTTTTCCCAAAAAAAGTTAAAAATCGATCCCGGGCCCGCTTGGTCCAAACACGGGGTTCGGACCAAAATATGTTTACCTGTTCATCCTCAAGCCGGAATATGCAGTTAGTTTCGAAATCCGACCTCAATTTGAAGTCTAAATTCCAATTATGTAAAACTTCCTAATTCTACCCAAACCCCCAATTTCTACCATGAAAACCCTAGAGTTTTAGTTGTAAATTGATGAACAATAATCGGTAATTAGAAGAAAGTAATTAATGAACACTTACCAATGATTTTGGAATAAAAAGCCTTAAGAAATTCGCCCTAAGTCTTCTACCCTTGTGAAAAATAAGAAGAAAAACGGCTGGAGTTTGAAATAATATAAACGCATTGTCCGACCCTCACACCTGCGGTGCTTGGGTCGCACGTGCGAAAAAGGAACTGGGCCACTGGGGCCGCACCTGCTGACAATGTTCTGCTTCTGCGGTCCCGCTTCTACGGAGGAAGTCCGCATCTGCGGAAAATGGACTGGGCCTTTGGGGCCGCATCAGCGAACAGGTTTCCGCTTCTGCAGTCCCGCTCCTACGATGAGCAGTCTGCATCTGCGGAGAATGGGAGTTGGGCCTGGGTCGCATCTGCGTCTGTCACTCGCACCTGCGACTCAAGTCTCACAGGTGCGGACACACCAGAACTAGTGCACCAGCAGCCCTTGTTGAGAGTTAACCAGCTCGTGCATCGCCCGGATGGTTCCCGAGCCCTTGGGGCTCCAAACCAAATATGCACACAAATCTAAAAACATCCTATGAATTTTCTCGTGCGATCAAATCGCTAAAATAACACCTAAAACTACGGATTTAGCATCAAAACTCATGAATTCCTCAAGAACATTTCAAATTCACTATCTTCTCAACCGGACGTCCGAATCACGTCAAATAAACTCCGATTTTCACCAATTTTCACAAACATGACATATATGTTATAATATACCTGTACCGGGATCCGGAACCAAAATACGAGCCCGATACCAATGAGTTCAAACATTAATAAATTTCTTTAATTCCTTTAAATTTCAGTCGAACAATTTTCATCAAAAATTCATTTCTCGAGCTAGGGACCTCGAAATTCGATTCAGGGCATATGCCAAAGTCATATATTTTACTACGGACCTCTCGGGACCATTGGAATATGAGTCCGGTCCGTTTACTCAAAAAGTTGACTAAAGTGTACTAAAATCAATTTTTAAACTCTCAAAAATTATTATTTCACATATTTTCACATAAAGGCTTTCCGGATTCACGTCTGGTCTGTGCACGTAAATTGAGGTGAATAAAAATAATATTTCTAAGGCTAACGAGCCCGGAATAGAGTCTTAAATCATAAGATGACCCTGGTCATCACACATTGCCAACCTCAGCAATTGAGAAGTTGTTATACAAGATTGGAATTCATCATCTCTGAGATATCAAGTGATATTTTTGTCAGGGAGAGTATAGCACGTGATGCACTCTTTTTCCGTTAGCTAAAGTTTTATCTCATTGGGTTTTCCTGGCAAGGTTTTTTAATAAGGCAGTAAATAATGCGTATTACATGATATGTGTACTCTTTTTTCTTCACTAGGATTTTTTTCCACAGGGTTTTTTCTAATAAGGTTTTAACGAGGTACATTATATATGGACATCCAAGGGGGAGTGTTATGAAACATTAGATTCTGGTGGATGTCCATAACTCCTATAACACTCATTACTCTTCTCCATTATCTCCATAACTCTCACTACTCCAATACTTATGGTTGTAACTCTGATACCTCCATAATCTCCCACATGATCTTCCTACATGATCCCAAATACTTAATGTCATGTTTTATGGTATTCTTTTGTATACCTCTATGTAATACTATAAATAGAGGATGAGAAGTGATATTGTACATACTTGTATATATATGAAAGAAATAAGATGCTTATCTCTCTTGGTTCCTATATTCTTGTCTATTTTTTTATTTTATGTTATTACTTTGAATTTAATTTGTTAACATAAACTAGTTATTCCCGATAAATCGAAGGAAGATTGGCCAAAGTTACCCCTCAATTATATTAAATAGAGTAATTACATCCTTCGTTTGATTTGGTCAAAACAATATCCCCACAGTTGCCGGTTCCTAAGTGGACCGTTAAACTGTTGAAAGGACAAGTATACGAGGGCCAACCGAATGACAAGTCATTCATATTGAGTTAGTGATTAGATAGATAAGACAATTCTATTTTATGTGCACTATAAAAGAAGAATGTACAAACATATGAAGCACATGTTGCGCTGTAAGAAATAAACAACCAAAACTACTTATAAAAAGGAGATGTTACTCCAAGGCAGCAGACAAATACAAAGGCACTACGCCAAATAAATAGTATATGGGCGTTCTATCCCGCGAAGGATCCACCTTGCGATCTAGAGGTTCATGTGAATCTAATATTTTTTATTCAAACAGTGTAAATATATTTAAAAAATTCATAAAATATTTATAAATATTTGAATGTTAACTCATTTACTATTGAAAATTTACTCGAGGTCATTATAGGAAACCATAAACATTAAATCCTCTGGTTCTACCTATCATAGTTAATAAACTTTGATAAACCAACTCTTTAAGTGGTCCGATAAAATCGTATATTATTCAATAATCTATAGTTTTTCAAGAATTAATCCATTCAAATCACTAGCTAAACAAGTATGAGTTTCCTTTAATACTACGATATAATACTTTTTTTCTCAGGCTTTTGACTAAGATTAGGAATTATTTGAACGTTGTGACATGAGTTCATTTTTGTACATAACTAGCAAGGGAGCAGACAAAGCCCAATTGAACAGTAATGGCCAAGTCACTGTTGGTATACAAATTCTCAACACCACAATTTTATTTGTGATCTCTTGGTTATTAAACTGCACTTTTGCGAATAAATATATATACGGGGCGGAAGGACAAGCCGAATAATTAAACCTAGTATTTTTTGTTCAAAATGTATATTTAGTATTTAAAATTCATCAAATATACACAAATATTAAACTCAGAATTCAGTCACTAACATTTATCCATAACTCATAAAGTTGAAATCATGTCTTCGCCTCTAAATAGAAGGGCCTAATGTAGCGGTCCCATGTTTGATCATTAATTGGTCCATCATATCATCCATTTGCATTCAATTATTACAAATATACTATGTGTATTCACCCCAAAAAGCGGAAGCCCTGCCCACCACATCATCTTTATGGATTCATTATGCTGTTGAACGTGATTACTTGCTCATTTTTTTTTGGCATTATTACATAAAAAAAAAAGTTCTATAAGCACAATTAAAATTTGGTCAAGGCTATATTTTCTTAGACAGAAAGATAATGTCAAGAATGTTTGTAGACCGAATTGTTGAAGCGAAAAAGAGTATTTAGAAGTTAAAGTTGTGCTTAGTCAATAATTTTGTAGAAGTGAATACCATTAGTTCGGTATCACTTGAAATACTCATCGAACAAGTTTTTCAATATTTCATCAGCGGATTTCAAATATGTTAGTTCAATATTTGCAAATACTGCTGACTAAGCTTTAACATGCAATTAATAATGACTTTAATATTTGCAAATTGCAAATGAAGTCATAGCCAAATACCCAAAAACCTTGCCCCAACCCACTCCATAAGGTCACAACCAAATCCTCAGAACAACGGCATTTGGTCCAGTATTGCAAATTGGCGTACAAATGGGAAAGAAGAATGTAGTGCTGCCATGCAACAATAGAAACTGTTGTTACTTGAGGACATTAGGGGTCCGAAAAACAGATTACGGCAGTTTGTAAATTTGATATATTTGATGTCGGAATGAAAAAAAATAAAAAAATAGTCCGACATACAAAGTATTCCGTGTTCACACAGAGCCCGAAAAGTGATTGTACTCCAAAAAATATAATATAAGCAGTTTACCCTGATACAAGCATCGATTTGATGGCTCGAATCCAAAACTTATAGACGGAAACAAATTGATCATTCCTCCAAGCTTTTCCTTCGATGTCAGAACGAAGAGTACAGACATTTATGAGGACTAAAAGTCGAGAGATTTGGACCACTTATTTTTTGGGCAAAGCTCAAATACCAAAAACCTACAGAATGAAGAAGCACGCGGCTGAAATGGCTGGCTGTTGAATTGAATTTTGTTGGATACAAATCACACCATGGCCACAGCCTACTCTTTCCTAAATTCTCCACACCCTATAAACCTACTTGTTGATATCCTAGTGTGTACTGCATCATTGTTTTTGGCATTTTTCTCCTAATTACAATGACCATTTTTCTTTTTCTACTTCCTCTTTTTTTTCGTTAGGGGTCCGTGGAAGGTCTATTGTATACCGTCTTACCCTAATTTTCTGCCAGAGATTGTTTTGTTATAGAAACTAAAAATCTCAAGTACTATTTACTAACTATCCGATGTTTGATTGCGACATAATTCGTTTTCATTTTTTGCCAATCTTTTCTTTCAAACCTCACCCGCCCTCTATCGCATGCCCAGGCCTACCAACTGAAATGCAAACACTATAATATGAAGACCCAACAAATTTGAATGGATTTGATACTGATACAATGTGCTTTGCCCATCAAACAATGAGCAACTGTCTAGTGAGCCAGCAACAGAGGCGTAGATAGAGCAGAAGCTATGGGCTTGACAGAACTCAATCACATTTTTAAAGTTTAAATCATGTATTTGCCTTAAAAATTCATTGAATATGTATAAATTATTAATTTGAAACTTAGTAACTCAAAAGATTTAGCTCCCCTTTAGCCCTAAACTTTGGGAGTTTTGTTTACAAGTATCTATTTGTTTATAGATCGTACATTTTTGGCAGATTTTGAAAACAAAATCTTCAAATCCCAAAAAGAGCTCTAGAGTAGTTTTTGAAAAGTTCTACTCATAAAACTTCAAATTCTTTTCAAGTAAAATACATGTCCAAATACAATTATAACTTTCAAAAATTATTATTCGTCTCATCTTGAAAAACTCATATTTTAAAGTTTCAACCAAATTTATGCCCAAATGCTAGCTTAGAATCTCGAACCCATAAGTTTCAAATCCTAACTCCGTCTCTGACCAGCAGCCCAGTGAATCTCTTTGGTTGCTAAAAAATGAAGAAAACTACCTTTCATTACTAATCTATTGTGTTTTAGAACATGAAGTTAATTACCTGATATTCTCAACTACTAGTAAATGATGTAATATTCCTTTTGTTCTATTAATATCTATATCATAAATGGACAATTAGTTATCATAATTCAAACAATTGTAAAATCTCGAGTGCCTTTAGTTTCAGGTAGCTAAAAAGAATGATGGCAAATTAGCAATGGGACAATAGGTCTCGAATCCCCATAACAAACCTTATCACGGATAGCATATTTACTGAAACCAACCAAAAGTTTCAGTCTGGCAGATCACGAGGTGTGATTCTAGGGAGGGTAATAGAAGGACCCAAGCGCGGATTTTGTTAATTTCTACTAATTTTATATAGAGATTAGATTATATATATCATTAGTATAAATATTTCTTTATATGATCAAGTCAATTAGAAGGTCAATATAGCAGAAAACCTCCTTAAAATATGTGATGACAAATTACCTACTATACAAGTAAGACGACTTGATTGTATTTTAATTCATTATGCTAACAATGCATATTACTTGAATTCTCTTAAATATATAATGAGAATCTTAGCACAAGAACCTTAACAGCTTTTTGGATAGTTGTTATATATCGTTTCATAATGTATCATACGTATTGTATTGTATTGTATTGATAAGTATAATTTTTGGATACATTATGTCGTTTACCATCATTTCATGATATCACGCACCAGCAATATGAAAAATAAACTTACAATATTATAAGAAAAATTATGATGCAGTGTAAAATTATTATATAAAAATGTATGATAAATGATAAAATAAAATTATTTAATAATAATGAAGGGTGAGATTAAGAGAAAAAGACAAGGTAACGACGCGACCACATCAAATCGGTCGTTAGATAAAGTGACACATTTGATCCGACGGATTTAACGATACGATACAATAAAAAAAATTTAACAATCAAAACAAACATCATATTTAAAGTAACAATACGATACAATACAACACAATGGGTAATAACCATCCGAACAAGTTTTAACTGGTTAACCTAGTGTACGTAGCTTTTTGTCCGTATATTAGCTATATATATTATCAGATGACAGGCAACACTAAAAGATTATATTAATTGGACAATGTTAATAAACCTTTATTTGGATAAAATTCCTATTGTACCAAGACATTAGTAGATTATTTTAGAAATGTATGCATGCTTATTGCTCCAAAATCTCATCATTTGGGATTTAGGCCTATGCATAGGCTAGAAACGTAACCTATATACTATAAGAAAATATAACAAGTGTAAAACCATTCCTTGAGCTTAATGTGATGCAGTTGCAAAATCATCACCCAACCTTTATTTTATTTTATTTCTTGTTGGATCATCTAAACACTTGGAAATGCCTAAATTTTATGGTTTTCTGGCACTAACGCCTTCCACTTAAAAAATAATTCGAGTAGGCTGCAATTTAATAAAAGTTTAACGGGCATCTTCCTGGTTTCATAATGTTATGGAAAAAATAAGAGCTGCAAAAGAACTTGCAATTGCGCCCTTACTTTCTTTTCTTTTCTTTTCCATTCCCTTAAACCTATACTTGCATGAAAATATATTGAATAGTTAATGCTATTAACAGTGCATAATTATCCCTCTACTCAAAATGATCATTAAAGGGTATTTAGATTAGGTCACAATCAGTGGCGGAGGCAGGATTACCGCCGGGGAACAAAAAAGGAGAAAAGTTAAAAGGATTGTAGCTAGTGAGAATAGAACAATGACCTTACCAAGTTTTGAATCCCATTAACCACTAAATTATGCTTTTGGGTTGTGTCAAAGTAATTCAAAATTTAATATGTAGAGGTAAAAAATAAATTTTTCCTTATATATACAGTATAATTTTTTGACGAATAAGGTTCGGATGAACACCCTTCCGTCCCCCTAAATCCACCCCGGGTCACAACTGGCAGAATATGACGGTCGTGCTCGTCTAGGACTTGGTTGTGTCTTTTGGGTCGGCCAAGCTCATGCGACACCGACGTCAATAAGTATTAGGTCACCAAAAGACAACGCAACTGCAAAATATCATTTAACTCTGGATCTTAATTACCCTCAATAATAACCCCCACAAAATTAAATAAAAGCTGCATGTTTGGGGACCTTAGAAGCACGCAGCTGCAGGAAAAGAAACTGACCATGTCTAAGCAAGAAGAGTTGCTAAAATCTGCAACCGATTTATTATTCCTCACGATATATCTGCCAACTCTCTGAAATAGACTATTTTTGACAAATTACAGAAATTCTACTGTCTAGTGTATATAAGAAAAGCAAGTTAAAAATGGCCGAATAAACTTGATTGGGACATATAAGTACTTAACGGATCATCACAAAGTTGCTCATCAATGACCATTGGTTACTTCCCAAACTCTTCTCTCTGACATTTAAAATACTAAGATTTTTTTTAATAGAAATAACAATATACTCCACTATGAAAGTACGAAACCAGACTCTTACACTGTCTACGTAATACGGGTCTGAAAATTTATTTACACAATCAAGTCACCTAAATAAATAAATTTATATGCTTCAATTAATTATTTATCTGAAATGGTACTTACTAATTTGCAAAAATAAGTTAAACTACACTAAAATAATACAACGACAATAACGTATCCAGTTAGGAAGGTTGCATAATGTATATGCATATCTTACACCTACCTTTGGAAGGTAGGAAGCTCGTTCATCCACGTGTATCACTTAAATCCATAAAAAAACCGTTCTGGAAAAGTTAAAGTAATACATATGACTTAGCCTTGCTAAACCAACTACACCACAAAGATATCAACTTAATTATTTGCATAATTTCTCCAATCTAAGAACCCAATGAGAAGAGAAATCTCAACCTTTATTATTCTGCAACAATTCGAGCAAGCAGCTAAGTATCAAGCTATAGTTAAGAAAGCATGAAAGAAACCTAAAAAAAAAAGATGATAAAAGAGCAGAAGAAAGTACTTATCTGCATAGTGTACCAATCTGTTTGCCCTAATAAAGATAAAAGAGTACTTAGTTTCAGAGATTTTCGAATCAAGGGAAAACTTCTCCGTGTTTTCAGCTCTCTTTCACTTCTACTAAATCAAGTAGCCTATATATAGATAAAAGCTGCTCTCATATTCTGTCACATACCGTACCTTAAAACGTATTATCAGCATTTAGATCTTCCCTTTCCAGTATCATAACTTTTATCATAATATGCATCACATGCATATGTTCCTCATACAACATTTTTGAACTGAAACCTGTTTAACGATCCATCTTAATACTAACCTCTCTCTTTAGTTTACACAACCTAACTCTATTAATTACCTATGTGAGATAATAAGGGGTCGTTAGTAAGATGTATTAGGGAAAATAATACTCCTCAACTCATTTGACTGAGCACGGAGTTTAAGAAAAGAGACAAGCCTTTTGAACTTGTGGTGTAAAATGAAGCACATATATTTTGTGTGGGTTTAAATCACTGTATAATGGTAAACTGTTTTCAAATATGAAAAGTGGTCATTCGTTTTTGCACGGATTGAAAAGGAAATAAGTTCACATAAATTGAAACAGAGGGAGTATATGTATTAGCATTGATATAATTAATTACTTGTTTGGTTGTTATACACTCTATTCACTACTATTCTTATACATAGCAAATCATGACATTAGCAACATTATGATTTTTAATACAGTCAAACCTCTCTATAACAGCACCGTTTGTTCTGAGTATTCTTGGATTGTTATAGCGAAGTGTTGTTAAAGAGAATATATATTATAACATAACATGAAATTTGGTTCCGGAAAAGATTGGTTTTTATAGTGAAGTGTTGTTATCAGTGGCGGAGATAGAAATTTTTCTAAGGGGAGTCAAAATATAAATAAGTAAGCACATGAAATAATTAAGGGGAGTCAACACATAATATATATATATATATATATATATATATATATATATATATATACACATAAAAATAAAATATTTAACCTATCTACGCGGTATAATTTCCCGACGAAGGGGTGTCATTTGACTCCCCTTGTCAATGAGTAGCTCCGCCACTGGTTGTTATATATGGATGTTATTATAGAGAGGTCTGACTGTACATGGATAAACATGTATCTAGATATAATTTCCCTTTCAAAACATTTAATATACCAAACCAAATAGTTGATAAGAACTAATCCGAGCATTACTAATAGATACATGTTTATCCATGTACAGTCAAGTTTGATACAATAACCTACCAATAATCTAGAATCAAAGTGATGTTGTGCAATAGCCAGCTAATTACACTGTTTACGTAAAAAAATTAGACTATTCACTTATGTGCGCAATGCAATGTGAGGATTTTCCACACTATCGAGTTGAAATGATGTATAACAAAAGGTAATACTGTAGTACTTTAAGTTAATCCTAACTGGAGTATATAATAGTATATATTTAAAGTGTAAAAATTCCTAATGATATGTTAATTTTTAATTAATTACCACATTATATATTCTTGAAAAATAAACCAAAAAAGAAAAAGAAAAATACAGCAGCCCGGAAAGGCGGACTTGTGGAACGAGGCAGAATAGAAGAAATGAGTGTCAACGGTGCATGTCACCAATGAATTTTTCACATAATCCAACAGCCTAAAACATAAGTAAATATGAAAGGTGAGGGGCAAATGACAGATCTTAGGGAAAATAAAAACAAATAAAATCTTGGACCCAACCAGACACGAAACAAATCTACTTCGCCCCCATATAACCCGGCAAGCAGACGGATAAGCTGGAAAAAAAGTATTATTGAGTTCAAATCCGACCAGAAAGACAATTGAAATCCATACTCAGAGTAGAAAAACCTAGAAAAGAATGTAACACAGAATATGCACACATCCATATGCAGCACAAAATATATACTGCCAATGTTGCTTAAGGATTCAATTTATACTATTCAATAATATTGTGAATTCTTTTTAATACTATCCATGTATTTTAACTTGTTTCTAACAGCTAATTTGCTTTAATAGTTTCTAATTTTTAATTAAATGACCTGATTACCTAATAACAATAATAACAACAACAACAGCAATATAACCAGTACAATCTCATATAGTGAAGTTTGGAGAGGGTATTGTAAACTTACCTTATCCTTACCTTGTGGAGATAGAAATATTATTTTCAATAGACCCTTAGCTCAGAAAAATATAAGTATGAAAATAAAAAGAAGGAACAACGCGGATAAGCCATGTAAAAGCATACAAAAATTAAACTTTCATATACTAATTCCTTCTAGAAAAATCACAATAAAAAGGAGCTTACCGATAAGATCAACAAATATTAATAATTAGTAGTAATAACAGAAAAAAAGTCATACTTGAAATTCCAACATCAAAGTAACATCCTATAAGAAACCAATATCTTACTTCATGGAGAAGAACTAGAACTTCTGTTTCTCCTTCCCAATACTAAATGGATGTCAATGAAGTTTAAACAAAATCAAGAATTAGATTATTCTACGGTCTCTTTAGTAATCCATCCCTGAGCCAAAATGTCATAATTAAAACTTAAGTTTTGTATCCGCCTCTGCTTAAGGTCTTGGCGGTGGAAAGAATTGCGTACCAGCCATGAAAGCGTTAATAGGAGTTGGATATACCGAGGGATCGAACATTAATGTACCATGTTGTTGCTGGTGACTCGTGGCGGCAACTGCGGTGGTGGAAGTGGTGGCGGCGGTGATAAAATTCAGCGCTTGTTGAGCGGCGCCACTACCTGATGAACTCTCTCCACCACCACTATATCGACCCTCTGGCCCTTGATCATATAAAATTCCTTTGAATAAATGGCCTCCAATATTAACAGCCGTTTGATAAGCAAATTGATCTTCTGCATCGTCAATTGCACTAACTTTTACGCAGCGAAATACTGCTTGAGAACTCACTTCTGCAGGAAAATGACCACCTACCTCTAACCCTAGCAATCAAAAAAGCACCTTAGTACAAATCAAATAATGAACTATCATTATTACTTCAAAGAACACAAGTAAAAAAGATGAAGTACAACACTCCACAATGCAATAACTTTTATTTCGTCAAGTTTACTTCTTAACAGTAAAAGAATGAAAAACTGAAAAAAAATTAGGAGTATAGGATTGGTCACGGAATAATGAATAAGCTATGTAGCATGTATATCACGGTTTTTGTTCTTCTTGATTTTCTTCCCCCACTTATTTTGTTGTTTAGCATCATAAAAGACTCGTCTTAAATTTTTTTTAAAATAAAAAAGAGATGAATTAATTAATACTCTGAAGTTAATTGATGATCCGCTTAAAAATAAACAAGAAATAATTGTACCTCCTATAGTTAAAGAGATGAGTTCAACCGATCCCACCATTTTTTTCAAGACAAAAAAATGCAAGTATGAGAAAACTTTAAAGATTAGTAGTATTAAAATCATGGTTTGAACTCATTTTTTTTTTTTTTTGGGAAGCATAGAAGGTTGAGCCCATGAAGATTAAATCTTGAATCCGTGTGTGATTACCTGACGAGATGGCGGGCAAACGAGTACAGGCAAGAGAGGAGCTGGGATTTTCTCTTGGCCTTTTGGGAATAATATTAGAATCAGCTCTCAAACTCAACTGCTGAGTTTGTTGTTGTTGATTATGATGTTGGTTCAAAGCAGTAAGTTGTTGTTGTCTTTCACGTCTTTTAGCAGCAGGAACCCAAGTACTTTTAACGTGAGTTTGACACTGAAATCCTCTGCTCTTACAACAAGTTCGACATCTCAAATGTGGACAATCTTTCTTAGCTTGATTACCACAATCTTGACAATTCATACCCCCAACTCCACTACTACTACTTCCCCCTGTTGGTCTCATTACCCTAAAAGCATTACTACTATAATTATGATTATTATCATCACCGACAATATTGTTATTTCCACTACTACTACTGCTACCACTGGTAATTCTTCTGTTGTTACTGGGTCCCACTCCAACTGAGAAATCCATCTCTTGCACTTGATGATGTTGTGGGGTTTGTGCTCTTTGTTGATGCAACTGATAGTACTGTTGCCATAATTCAAAACCCTTGTTGTAGATCTCTTCGTTCTTGAATAAAAGCAAACTATTCGTAGCTAATTGATCTTGTTCTTGTTCTTGTTCTTTATTTCCACCTCCACCTCCACCACCTAGTGTGAAAAAACCAGACATGTTTTACTTAAGTTTGACTGCATAACCATACCCTCTCCAGCCTAGTTAAAACATAGGAGAATAACTAGGGGGGGAAAAACAAAGTAAATGGCTATAATGATTTATGGATTTTTTTGGGGTTATGATAAAAACTTTGCAGCTTTTGAGGAAAAATTATAGAACAATATTTTTAGGAAAACGAAAGGAAAAGAAAATGGTTGAACTTCTCTTTTATGGTTTGCATTAAATTCACAGCTCTGCTACGCCGCCATGGCCACTGCACTACTGCTTTACCTCTTCCTTCAATTTAAGACTTATACAACAGTACCATCTTTCTTGTCTCTCTCTCTCTCTCTCTCTCTCTCTCTCACACACACTAATTCACTCTCTGTTTCTCACACTAATATTTTTCTTGGAACAAAAAAGTTGCTACATCTTTTCTACAGTTTTCTTGCAGTTGGGCAATAAAATCTCATCAACAAGGAAGTAATCGTGGCCTTTGCATGGTGATCTAACGGCTGAGAATTATCCACGTGTCTCAGCATCAGCTTTTGCTTATTCGTCCTTGCACCGGAAAACACGCTCTACTTTTTTCTGACCGTCCCATAATTAAGAAGGTTTTTCGTAAAAAATTCAATTTCAATCCAACCAAGAAATTTATCATTCTAATACCAAATGAGGAAACACAAATTTACGGCCATTTCA
Organism: Nicotiana paniculata; assembly: GCA_005239505.1. Taxonomy (NCBI): domain Eukaryota; kingdom Viridiplantae; phylum Streptophyta; class Magnoliopsida; order Solanales; family Solanaceae; genus Nicotiana; species Nicotiana paniculata. Next base: position 38,007 of record MDKI01109686.1, read on the forward strand.
GTAATTTTCGTATCACAGACCAATCAATGGACGTGGACATAAGTGGCTGTAATCACGACGGGCAAGAATCACAGTCCCTAATTAACCCCACTCTAGCCTACTATATAATACTTATAAATTGTCAATTTTATTAATCTTTACCACTATTAACGTATTTCAATTTGTTGTACCGAATATTTATTCATTACTCCTTAGATTATACATTATTATTTTCATTTATTATGAATAATTATACTTAATTATATTTAGATGACCTGAAAGTATAATATCTGTCAATCGAAAGGGGAGCTAAAAGTTCAAATGGAGTTCCAGTTTAATTTGTAAAGGGTCAAGATAATTTTTTTCTTATTTTAAATGATTGAATCCTTATATAAGAAAACTTCATTGTATAGCAGAAGTAATTCAAAAATTAGCTTAGGTTTCAGGTTGCGGTACTCTTATATTCTTTTTATATTTTTGTAAAACCCTTGTTAGAATTCTTAGTCACAGATATTGAACTCTTTTTATCCTTTATGTAATTAGCATTTGATTCTCTTTAGTATTTTCGTTTGTATTATGGTAAGATATTCTTTCGGATTTAAAAAGCTCCTCTAAAGTATTCTTATATGTGCATAAACGTCTCGTATTCCACTCTAATCTCTGGCTAATGATTTTAGCTTTGACTGGTTACAGCTTGTTCGGATGGTTGATACCTAGTGTATTGTATCGTATTATATTTTAAATATAATTTTTGTTTTGTATAATACTAAAATTTTATTATATAGTATAATTAAATTTATCGTTATGTAACGATGAAAAATGTCACTTTATGTAACGGCAGATTTGATGTGGATGTATCGTTATCTTGTCTTTTTCTCTCATCTCACCCTTTATTATTATTAAATAATTTTATTTTATCATTTATCCTATCTTTTTATATAATAACTTATCCCATTTCATAATTTTTCTTTATTCTATTACAAATTTATTTTTTATATTATTGGTATATAATATCATGAAACAACGACAAATAATACAATCTATCCAAACATTATATTCATCAAACAATACAATACGATATGACAATATAATACATTATAAAATGACGTATAACAATCATCCAAACAAGATGTTAAGTGTGAGTTTTATTCTATGTGGAAGGATACTTCTATAAACTGGTCTATGAAAAAGTGAAATGAAGAGTAATAGAGATGTCTATATCTTTAGGTCAACTCTTTTGATGTAACAAGGGAGGGGTCCTGAGTAGAGTAATTATATTAGTGTTATACAGTAGAAGCCAATCAAAAAAATGTATACTTCAATTAATATATTCTTAGCTACCAAAGAGTATGGCTACAGTCTGTCAGCTGTGTCTTCCTAAATGAGACATAATCAGAAGGTCTTTCAACAATTATAACAATAATTATTATTTTAGTAATAATAATAATAGTATTAAATAGTACAAATTTACTCGACAATAGTGCAACAAGAAATCTAGAGTCCATTACTCAAATGGTTATTCAATTATTCGAAATTATCCACTAAAGTCATTTTTCTTTCGTTTGTAATAATAAAGTCATTTAACCATGTTTATAGCACTCAGAAGGTCACTCAGCCAGATTTTTCACGCTTTTGATTGCCAAATATCTATTTCGCTCTCTAAGTATGAACTTTTGTATTTTTTTTAACTTTTTAATTATATAATTTTTCTCTTTTAATTTAAATTGTGGACTTCCATATAGAATGAATAAATTTTATTTATAAAATAAAAAATATTATAGTATTTAAGCGTATATAATGTTGGAATAATAACATATTGAGCATAGTAAATAATTTATTAAGAACAATTTATTCATAACAATAATTTTGATGTTATCAACAAAAACTCAAAAATTATTTACACAATTGAGAATGAAAGAAAATAAAAGTTTTTAAAATATATATTCTATGCACATAATATAAAAATAATTATTTGTATTTATAATATACATTATATATTCTTGAAAATTATGCTATTATTATGATATTATATATGGTAGAATATTATTTTTTTTTTTAAATAAAATTTATTTTTTCTACGTAAGTTCATAATGTAGATTAAAAAGAGAAAAAAAAATTAATATTACAATAGTTAAAAATGACAAAAGTTGATAATATAGAGGGCAAAGTAGGTAGTTGACAATTAAAAGTTTAAGAAATCTAGTTGAGTGACCTTCTATGCACTACAGACATAATTAAGTGACTTTTTTGTTACAAACGAAAGAAAGATGACTTTACAAGATAATTTCTGATAGTTGAGTGATCATTTGAGTAATTAACTCAAATAAATCTTTTTATAGAAATAGTTTAGACATCTGTGGGAATTAATACAGAAAAATCTAGGATAGTGATGATATTACTCTCTTTTTTTTATACATTATAAAGATTATATAAACATTATTTTCTCGAAAATTTGTATGCATTCGATCAAGTTTGTGACATGATGACGATGATATTGCACGATCAAAATAATTGGCTGAATCTCGTGAAATCAATCTGTAACATAAATAACCACATGTCTGTTTTGATTTGGAGAGTTTGTGGAAATATCCAAAGATTAATTTTTTTTTTCTAAACATATGTTTATTAAAAATAAAAAATAAAAATGAGAGTAAGACATTTCAAACGTCAAAAAAGAAATATTCCATATTTTTTCCAAAAAAAATCTTTTCGAAGATTTTACCAAATTTTTAAACCTTGATCCTTTTAGACTCTTTAAACATGAACTCATGATTCCATTCCCCAAATGCTATGAATTGATTTTGTTCATTCATTGGATTTTTATTGCAACTTGAATACCTGAAAATTAATCTCCTATCTTGGTCTTTAAGCTCTCCACAAATCATTAAACGAACAAGTTGGATAGTCCTCGCTACCTAATTCAGCAGTCAATGGTTACTACTTGTAAAAACAAAATCATTTATGGAAAATTTAGCATGATTGCTTAAATTAAAGAGCCTTCTCCAAAAAGTATTAGAAGAATTAACCCAAATAGCCGGTCATTTAATCCCTTAAAACAAATACGGGACGAATGTATAATATATGTATTATTCATGTATGATGTATATATAATTATATATAGTTAATGTATTATCTATGTATACAGTGGCGGAGTCACATTGAACCAAGGAGTGTCAAGTGACACCCTTTCGTTGGAAAAATTATACTATATTGGTAGATAAATTTTTTTATTTTATATATATTTACTATACGTTGAATCCCCTTAATTTTTTGATGTATCTAATTATTTTTATTTTGACACTATTTGATGAAAATTCTGACTCCGCCATCATATGTATACTGGTTAGAAAAAATAAATATTATGTAACAATCTCGCTAATTCGCTTTTAAACTCGATCACAAACATCATATCATTAACTTCTATCCTTTACTTTTGTTTTTGTAGTGGGTTTTCAAGGAATCTTAGACTGTCATCACTCCCTCATCACATTGTGTGATACTTAATGCTTCTGCTTAGCAAGCAATCATGAACATGATTAAAATCAACTTATACTGTAATTAGTCAAAATATTCCTTTTTATTATACTAAATTATACTGAGAACTTTTGCATCTCAAATACAGTAAAATTGACCAAAATTCTTTGTTTTTTTTTTCCTTTCTTTTCTTTAGTCAGTACATTGACAAGATTTATTTTGTCCATTTGCAATATAATTTCCTCCTTCAGTCTCCACCAACAGTATCTTTTAGTCAAGATGATTGAGATGTGTTATACCAACGGAAAATTTTACCTAAAAAGTACCTTAAGCAGCTGTGTGATAAGACATAAACTCGTCGAGGGCCATTCTTTAAACTCCTATGGCAGCTTTTTAAAGGATAATGCTATGACTCTATTGTCCGAAATAATTAGCGTAGCAGTAATTATTCTTTCATTCTTAATTAGAGTTCTCAGATTTAAATTCGGAGCCGTCTTTATAAGGCGTTTTACGCCTCAATTTAAGACTTGTTGATGCAAATCTAGATTTTATCGAGAGCTTTAATGCGAATACCGGATATCGGATGAGAAAAAAGAAAATTAATAATACCAATATGTTATACTCCTATATTTCTTCCTATTCATATTAGTACTAGTATATATGTGACGGGACACTTTTTATTATTACAAAATCACGTGACTTCCCTTAATTATTGCCAATAATAATTCAAATTAATAATACGAATTATTTATATTATAGGGAATGGACCAGTAAACGACCAAATCTAGCCGTACGTGATCCTTGACAAAAATGATTAAAGAGCGGCTAATTAGTAGTCACGGTATTATTTTGAATTCTTTGTGGTGTATATTTAATGTGAAAGGCAAATGATCAATCCTTAATTTCTTACTTTTTTAAAATTAGGTTTTTAGGGGCCCGAGGTTTCTTTTTATTACTATTTGACCCTGCAACGTTTTTTTTTTTGGTCTACCTAAAGACTATCTTTCCTCTATATTGTGTGTTTTGCGTATTAAATATATAGTGTCAATATCATTATTCTAGGATTCATGTTCTGAAAATTAAAATAAGGAAGAAAATACAACATGCTTTCATGTGTTACGATAAAAAGCTAATGATAAGAATTGGTCAGCACCATAAAAAATATGCTAAAAGCCAAAATTACCTTTACTATCTCGAAAGCATAGTGTATATTTAATCAATCGTATTGCTGAATTTCACGCTATTTTTGGGCCTTTTGTCTGTTTCATATAATTCGGAAACTTTGCTAGGATGTAGGGGAAGATTTGGCCATTGTACTAAATTCATTCATTCTCAGTTTCTCCACAAATAAGTATAAAATATTGTATATTGTAATTTTCCAACCATATGTGGTGTAGTTCCAAGAGCTATTACTTTGTGTCTTCCAACAGTAAGATATATATTGTTCACAACAACAATAAATTCAGTTTAATCTCACACGTGAGATCTCCGGAGAATTTACCCTTATCTTATAAAATAGAAAGGTTGTTTTTGATAGCCCATCGAGTCATGACAAGAAAAGATATATAGTTAATGTCTGTTAGATGAAATCCATTTTTTTAAATCTCCAAATGAGTTCAGTTGAGTTCTTGCTTTACACCAATAAATCGTCATTTATACCACTCCAATTGCCAATTCATTGAAGAATGACGCTATTTACCAGTTCTCTATCAAAATTCACTATTCTTTTGACAAGCAAAAGAATATTTGAATATAACTAACTTATATGTCTACTCCTCTTATATGGCCTTCTTAAAATTTAGCTGTTCACCCTTAAGTCAATATGTTGAGAATTCGCATAAAAATAATTTAATTATGATGAAATCATATGTTACGTCAAGAACTTTCAGATTATCGAGCTCAAGCCTTGGGATGAAATTGCGTTTATTAATGACCGTTTTACCTCTAGTTTGAGATTTTCAGACACGATTCAAATTTAATCTGGGATTAATGTAGATATCGAATATAGGGTGAAAAATAAAAAAAAATCCAAGTAAGTGTTCCCCTTGCTCGATTTGCAAATACAAATAAAAAGGTAACTTAAGGGATAATATTTTATGGGGGCAATAAACGAAAAAAGGTTTTATTATCCCAGGAAATGAGGTGAGCAAAGAAGAAAAGTGAATTTAAGGGGAGAACGGGATTTGGTAAAGGTAAAATCAATTCAATGCAGAAGACAAAAACGAGAGATGACAAGTATATGTACGTAATATAAAAGAGCCGATTTTGAGTTGGAATGAATGAAGAGAAAACTGAGTGAATATGGATTTTTATTTTGCTATTCCCAATAATTGTGTCCTTTTTAGAGTTGTATGGAGCCCTGCGCCATTTCCTTTGCCTTTATACAGTAACAGTAACTACTACTGCTTCTACCAACTCGTTGGGGAGTTGACCCTTCTTTCTTTCGGCAGTAATTAGAAGGCCCACGCCCTGTGAATTAACACATCTTACTTAGCTGAATACAAACTTCTTGTACCATCAACTACTAGTGTCTAGTAACATGAAATGACCCAAAAGAATTTCATACACAATAATTTTTATTTTTATTTTATATTCCTCTAAAGAAAATTTAACCCACTATTACATTAGAGCCCGTTTGATAATAATCTTATTTACTTTTTTCGAATTTCTTTTACTTTTTTTTTTTCAAAATCAGTGTTTGGCTATAAAATTTTCAACTCACTTGAAGATGAATTTTAGAATTTTTCGAAAATTTGAAAAACTCCAAAAAAACTATTTTTTAAAATTTTCACTCACTCAGATCACTCACAAAAATTCAAAAATAACCCAAAATTATATTATGTCCAAACGTAACTTTAATTTTCAAATATCATTTTCACTTGAAAAAGAATTTTACTTTTTTTGGAATTTTATAATTCTTATGTCCAAATGCCCACTAAATATCAACAATAACAAACTCAATGGAGTCCTACAAATGAGATATGAGTAGGACAATGTATGAGTCAAATCTGCCATAGAATATTTAAGATAAGATAACACAAAAGAAAAGAGGCCTCGGGCCATCGTCATTCGAAGTCGACCGGGAAGCAGCGAGATTTGTGGTCGAAAGGTCAACAATGGTCGAGGTAAAGCACCGTTGATGAAGCTGTAATGATTAGTTTTCGAAATAGGATATAAAAAAGAATATTCTAATGGATATTTACTACACTTGTACTATTAGGGTTTACTACGAAAATGTATCATATAAATAGAAAAAGAGACAATTATATGAGGCATGTGACATTCATTTTGTAAAAACAGGCTTTTGACTAAAGATTCTATACAGAGATACAAATACTACATTTTCATCAAGATTCTCATTCATATTATTCCATACTTTTCCATCAGATCCAAGAATAGTTAAAATATTGTAGGATTTATCTGTCACTCATCATTGTCAGGAGAACAACCATTTAGTTCATTCTTTATTGGGTAAATCACTCCTCCTATTTATTTAATTGTAATTTATTGTTATTTATTGTTATTAAATGCTACATTTACTTTTTGGAGTAGTTATTTGCCACGACCCCAAATCCTAGCAGGTCGTGATGGCACCTATCGTGGAACTAGGCTAGCCAACCATCACCTAATTACCCATCCATTCTATAATAATATTTCAATAATCAATAACAAGCAACAACAAAGCATAAAATAATTTCTTTAAGTCTTTACGTCCCCATAATAATCTAACATTCTAAACAACTCTCCCAAGACTAGAGTCAATGATCATGAGCATCTAAGAAATAAAACTAACTCTGCTAATGGCTTAATCAATGTCTATGAAATAAATACTAATACTAATAAAGGAAGGGAAATGGAGAAGCTGCAGACACTGAACAGCTACCTCGAAATCCCGTAAGCTGCTGAATACGAAGGAAGACAACTACTGCTCCGAACCGGTACCTGGATCTGTACACAGAAGCACAGGGAGTAATGATGAGTACGCCAACTCAGTAGTAATAAAAATAAATCACAGTCTGATATACGAAACACACAGCATAGATACACTAATTCCCAAAAACAGTAAAACACAAAGTCACCATAAAGTATTCATCAAATACATAAGTTCGAAAACCGATTTCCAGAAATCCTTTGAATCAAGTATAATTTCAATATATCTCAGTAAAACTCTCATTAAAATCAGTTTGAAAAACGAAGTGAATCACAGTCAAAAACTCAGTAAAATCATCATAAATGTGCCCCTCGGGCATAATCATTTCTCGTAACAATTTCCCTCAGCACCTCACCATTACTCAGTATCAGCCCAGCGGGCAACCTCACAGGCACTCAGTATCAGCCCAGCGGGCAACCTCACAGACACTCAGTATAAGCCCCACGAGAATCACTCGCACTCAGTAGGTACCTGCGCTCACTGGGTGTGTGTACAGACTCCAGAGGGGCTCCTACAGCCCAAACGCTATAACAAGCCACATCATGGCATAAATCACTCACAATATTGGCACTCGGCCAACAACATCATGGCATAAATCACTCACAATATTGGCCCTCGGCCAGCCACATCATGGCATCCTCACAATATTGGCCCGCAGCCTCACTCAGTCAGACACTCTCATCATGCCACTCGGGCCATCATTATACCGGGTTCTCGACCCAAAACAGTGTTTCATTTTTTTCAAGAAATAATATCAAAATACTCTGAGTGTCAAAACAATTATCAAGAAAATACTGAATGAAAATCATAACATATCAAGTGAGGAAAATAGTAAAAACAGCCCTCAAGGGTTAAACAGATCGGCACTAGGACCTAAACATGGCTTGCAGCCCAAATTATATCAAAATATATCAATGTTATTAAGCATATGCTTAAAAATCGGGTTCGCAACTCAATAGTTGCCTAAAAAGGAATATATTTCTAAATTTCCAATCTTTGCATTCCAAAATCCGTGAAAGGATGCATAGTCCGGGGTTTCATACCCTCAGAACATAATTTAAAGACATTACTTACCTCAAACTAGCCCGAAAAGCTACTCTGCAACCCGCTTTCCTCTCGAATCAACTTCCGAGCGCTCCAAATCTACCAAGTTCAAATTTTTATCATCAAATTAAACTTAAGGAATGAATTCCAATTGAAAAGTACCAAATTTAGCTCAAAACCCGACCCCCGGGCTTGTGTCTCGGAACTCGAGAAATTTTATACCAAAATGTTCTTCATCATCTCGTGAGTCCGTACATATAAAGAACGCTAAAATCGGAGTTCGTTGACCCCTTAAATCGATCCCTAAAGGTCTCAAAATCTCAAGCCCTAACCCCATCTTTTTCTACTGATTTTCATGAATTAAACACTGATATTAAGGTCTTTAATCACCTACAATCGATTTTAGGGTCCAAAATACTTACCTCAATGAAGAACAATGATTTCCCCTCTTCAAAATCGCCTCCAAGCTCTTTTCCCGTTCAAAAATGGTGTTAAAAGGTCTAATGGTCGCGGAGGGTTTAATTATATACTGCCCAGGGATTCCTTCATCGCGATCGCGGAAAGACCCACGCGATCGCGAAGGGAAAACTCACTGACCCCCGATTTTATTCAGTGCGATCGTGATGCTTAAACCTCCTAACCTATGCGACCGCGACCAGCTCTATGCGATCGCATAGAGTAATTTCCGATGCCTCACTGCCACTCCAGATTCTTCTATGCGATCGTGACTCTGGAACCGCGATCGCGATGCACAGCCTCACCACTCTACGCGATCGCATCCCTGACCCTGCGACCGCGAAGAAAAATTTCACCCTTGCCACCATCAATCCTACGCGATCGCGAATGTATCCCTGCGATCGCGTACAAGATACCAGCAACAGAACACCAGATTTTTCAGCAGATTCCTAAGGTCAAAAATGCCCGTTAACCATCTGATATCAATCCCGAGCCCCTCGGGACCCTAACCAATTTTACCAACACCTCATAAATGATCATTCAACTTAGTTTCACTCTTAAAACATCAAAAATAACATCAAAACACCAAAATCACATCGGATTCAAGCCTAAGGACTTTGAAATTTCTAAAACCCACCAACGATGCCGAAACTATCTAAAACAACTCCGATTGACCTGAAATTTTGCAGACATATCCAAAATGACATTACGAACCTAACCCAACTTCCGGAATTCCATTCCGACCCCGATAGCCTATTTTCCACTGCCGACCGAAAATCACCAAAAACTAACTTTCGCCAATTCAAGCCTAATTCTACACCGGTCCTCACAAAAATATCCTGAACACACTCCTAAGTCCCAAATCACCTAACGAAGCTATCCGAGCCATAAAATTCGCATTCCGAGTTCGTTTACCAATAAGTCAACTCTAAGTTGACTTTTCCAACTCTAAGGTTGTTTTTAAAGACTAAATGACTAAATTCTTGCTACAGCCATTCCGATTCCGAGCCTACCAACTCTAACACATCATAAACAGTATAACCAACCTATGACCAGGCAAAAACAGGAATAATAATGAAATTTCTACGGAACGACCGGCCGGGTCGTTACATTCTCCCCCACTTAAACACACGTTTGTCCTCAAACGTGCCTAGAGTTGTTCCAAACACCACCAAAATTGTTGTGTAACCTACCATGCACATATTCGGAGGTGATTCCATGTCTCCCTACCCCATATAGGTCTAATAGCACAACACAGTTGAAATTTCGAAAACCAATCCTGACCCATAAACCTTAGAACTAAATTTCCACTTATGAGTCCATTCACAAGATCAAATTTCCACGACTATAAGCTGAAATAGTCTGAACACGCTGTATCAAGCCATATCCGAACACAAGATGAAATCACATAATATACCGCATGACTCAACACTCATAGCGATGACTCATAATCCCAATCGCTGCTCATAACAACCCAATACCGGTAAATAACCTCTTATCAAACAAAACCTCGCTTAAACACCTTCATATGGTGCCGATGATGAAATAAACACGTAGAAACCAGCAACCATTCGTCCGATCAGTATCAATACCATCTAGAGCCATAACTTTTGCAACTCGTGCACTCAATAACAACATCCCAAGAGCTCAATTCATAAAATAGAGAAGACCCACACAAGAGAACTATCCTGCCATTACTTTTGCCATTACCACATTATGCTAAAAGCCTGATACACATCGTGAAACCATATCACACAAATCCGGCACCAAGGATCATACCTC
>ML352807.1:0-12071 GCA_005239505.1 Nicotiana paniculata
GATCGATATTCGGTGAAAGGGGCTTTGTACCCTGGTCATGGGTTCTTGACGTGTTTTGCAGTAATAGTGTGGTCGGTGATGCGGGTGTGCGACTTGTTACCTGGTGTGGAAGTTCGTGGGAGCGTAACCACGAGAAGATTGTATAAGTGTGACATGTAGTCACTTAATAGATTGAAGATTTGGACCAAGTATAAGGAAGTGCAATATTGCTTGTTTGAAAATTTATGCCAGGAAGGCGTTCGGTCCAGTTGGTTGTGGATTGTGGGATGTTGTCCCGGCTATGATGGTTGTTCTCGCATATTATGAGAGGAAGGGGGTTAATATGGACCCAGATAAGGCTATTAGCCTAGTTTGGTGCGAGCAAGGTAGACTCGATGTTTGTGGATGGATTTAAATTATGGGCTTCATGTGAGGCAGATACGTTCATTTCAGTATAACGCTCTTCAAGGAGGGGTGTTAGGATATCAGGTATTGTCCCGTCTTCGTCAAATTCAGGTAATATTATATATATCGCACCTCAGTTGTGCTTGAGTTTTGTAAGAATATGGTTTTATCAGTCTCTACAGGATGGTATTATGCACTTAGCGTGCTTATGATCGATATTAAGTAATTTGTAATAGTGAGTAATTCAGCTCCGTGCATATTTCCTTATGTGAATTTTATGATGGGATCGGGTGGCACGCCGCCACGGGTATGTTATTGGGTTCGGGTGGCACGCCGCCACGGGTATGTTATTTGGATCAGGTTGTACGCCGCAATAGTGTGATGATGAGTAAGGTTCCTATATTTATTTTCTTATGTTTTACTTCCTATTTTCTGAGGAAAGTTCATATTAGTTGCATGAGTTGAGTAGTTCCTTCCTGAGTCATTTCTTATGTATCATGTTCGAGTTGTGGCCTATTGGCGCGATGTGGTATCATGTGAGACTGTTGGTCATTGTGGTCAGATGGTGAGTTATGCGGTGCATGGTGCTGATTCAGCAAAGGTATGCAGTCATGTTCTGGTATATCGTGTGGTAGTTTATACGATGTTTATATATTGGAACTAGGCCTGGCCGAGAACTTCAGGTATTGGAATTGCGTTCTGAGCTGATTGTATGGATAAAGGAGGATGTCTTCAGGTTTGATCAGGCCTATGTGCTCAACTGGGTTGTAGTAGCACGGGCAGGTGCCCGAGGTGTTAAGCAGTGAATTCAGATAACTCCATAGCAGTTCCTAGCACGTTCGAGGACGAACGCTTGTGTAAGTAGGGGAGAATGTAACGACCCGACCTGTCATTTTGAGCTCTAGCGCGTCGTTCTGCGATTTGAAGTCATGAGCAGCTTCGTTTCGGGTATTATGACGTGTAGGTGTGGTCGGAACTGAATTTCAGGAAGTTTGGAGTCAATTAGGAAGAAAATTCTCAATTCGGAAGCCTTAAGTTGGAAGAATCAACTAAGATTGGAATTTTGAGTAAACAACCTCTAAATCAGGATTTGAAGGTTCCTGCAGGTTTGTATGATAATTTCGGACTTGGGCGTATGTCCGGATCGAGCTTTGGATAATCCGGGAGCGTTTCGGCATATATTGTGGAAGTCAGCATTTTTGAAGAAATTTCCTAAGTTTGGCTTGAAGCGCATTTCAGTGATATTGATCTCCATTTGGGATTATGAGCCTAGGAATAGCTCCGTATGGTGATTCTGGAGTTGGGATCGCGATCGGAAGTGAATTCGGATGCCCGTAGGTCATTTTGAAGTCATTTGGCTAAAGATAGAAATTTGAAAGTTTTTTTAGTAATCCGACCGGAAGTGGAAATTTTGATATCGGGGTCAGAATGCGATTCCGGAAGTCGGAGCAGGTCCATAATGTCGAATAATACTTGTGTGCAAAATTTGGGGTCAATCGGACGGGATTTGATAGGTTTCGGCATCAGATGTGGAAGTTTGAAATTTTAAAGTTCATAAAGCTTGAGTTGGAGTGCGATTCATGATTTCGACGTTGTTTGATCTGATTTGAGGCCTCGAGCGAGTTCGTATCATGTTTTGGGACATTTTGGTATAATTGGTTAAGCTCCCGAGGGCCTCGTGTGGATTTCGGAAGGCTAACGGAATGGATTTCGGGCTAAAATAGCTGCTGAAATTTCTGCTACAAATCTTTTTTGGACAGCAACAGATGCATCGAAGAGCTAATTTTGGAAGCGTAAAAGTTGTATCCCTTGAATTCTAATTTTCAGAAAGTTAAAACATTCATGATTTGGACATTGCATCAGAAAGTTATGATCGATTGAAGATGGCTGGTGAAGCAGCTTCGACAGAATTTACTGATGCATGGAGCCGACTTTAGAAGCTCATATCTCGGAATATATAAAGCGTTATATGGTGTACAACCTATCAAATTAAGGATCTTTGAGTCTAGTTTATTAATCTTCAAACCGTTTGTCATTTGAATATATCTACAAGGAGTTATGGGCGTTTTAAAATATGGTATGCAGCAAGAGAAAATTATAATAGGATGTACAACCTGCACAGCCCAAGGTACAACTCGATGAAGTCTGGGCAGATTGTTTTAAACACGAGTTTTGGCCCATTTCTTTCATTTGTCTTGGACGATTTTGGAGAGGTCAAGGAGGATTTTCACCAAGCAACACTAGGTAAGTGATTTCTTCCTATTTTTGAGTTAAATATGTGATCTTACATGGATTTAGACATGGAAAATTAGTATAAATTTGGGATTTTTGGGGAAGACCTAGAATTTGGAATTTTGGACTTTTACCATGAATTTGAGCATGAAAATTAGAGTAAATTGTATAATTGAGTTAGTAAANGTTATTTGAATAGTTTTGGGGCGTTGTGCATCAATTTGAGTCGTCGGAAAGGCTTGGAAGTCGGTCATGGAATTTCGGACCGAGGTAAGTCTCCTTTCTAACTTTATGAGGGGGAATTGTCTTCCTAGGTGAACTAATTAAGTATGTGCTACTATCTGCGGGGAATACGTACGCACGAGGTGACGGGAGTCCGTGCATAGCTACTATTATGCCATGTCCGGATAGTCTAGGACCCACTAGCATGCCTTACGTGTTGTTCATGTGATCCTACCAATAATATTAGACTGATAATGCTATTGAATTTGTAACTTATTTCCTTCGAAGGCTAGAGTGTACCCTTTTTAATCACTTATAAAGAGAATTGACTCCTCCGTGGATAATTGTATACCTGATAAGGTGATATTATTGAATATTATTAAACTTCACAAATGAATTGCAAGAAAATATTTAAACACTAATTTTTGTGATTTGTAAAAGAGAAATTTGTCATTTACTTGAGTATTTGTTTTCCCGATGTAGTCGGGGTGGACTGTTGATTGTGCATGACTGCATATGACCGCTTCGCAATTTACATTCCGCGAGCAGAGTGTTATTTCCCCTACTCTCATGGGAGCCGGCTGTCCGCCACGGCGGATTGAAAAATGCACTTATGGTACGGGCCGTTCGACCCTCGGCAGTGCATAGAGATGATTATTTTATTGAAAGATGCACTTATGGTTCGGGCCGTTCGACCCTCGGCAGTGCATAGACATAATTATTTTATTGGAAGGTGCACTTATGGTATGGGCCGTTCGACCCTCGGCAGTGCACAGACATGATTATTTTTATGGCTTAGGCCGGTTGTCCTTATCCCGTATGAGCATGCTAAATTGTTAAAGGTTTTTCATTAATTTTGAAGTGACAAGATATTTGGAGAAAAATAAAGAAGTAATAGCTTATTTAAGAAATTTGGGGGGGAAATGAGGAAGTAGTAACTGTTTATTTACTTTCAGTATTTATGTGAATTACAGTTATCCGTAATGCTTACTGTTTTATCATCCTCGTATGCCTAATACTGATATCATATTGTGCTAAATTAATTTGTTGGACCTTAGTGAGCGTCTAAGTCGACCTCTAGTCACTACCTCACTGAGGTTAGGCGGGCGACTTACAGAGTACACGGTTTTTTCGTACTCATGCTACACTTGTTGTGCATTTTTATTGCACAGGTACTTTCATAGTGACATGGTTGGTTTGGAGACTTAGGCGAGCTGCATTATCCGGAGGCGATCCGCAGCCGACAGAGTCCCTCGTATTGTATTATTTTATTTTAATTTCCTTGTCCAATTTTATTTCGGACAGGTTTTGTAGAAATTGTAAAATTCTTAGAATTTGCTCATGCACTTGTGACACCGGGTTCTGGGATGTGTTTGGGATTTAATTTAATAAATGGAATGGTTTACCTGTCGCATTTATTTGATGAATTTTTATTCGCTATTATAACTTGTAAGTGAAAGGTAATGATTTTGAAAAAGATGTTAAAACAGGAATTTATTTCAACTAGTTAATGATTGGCTTGCCTGACAGTGGTGTCCGGCACCATCACGGGCTTAGTAGATTTTGGGTCGTGACAATCTTTATGGAATCCGATATGGAAGAGTGATGGTGTGATATGTGTGAAATGCTCTAGTTGGCGAAGCGAACAATTTGCTAGATACAGGGCTCCGATTGGCAAAGTCGGCGGCTCGATATGTACAAGGTGTATGGGTAAAAAAGAGTTTCACACGTAAGCCAGATTTTGACAACTCAGCCAGTCACGTGGACACAAGAAAACGGACAGATGGATGAGATTCTTGGAAGAGGTACGGTACAAAGACGCACGATTCAGTAAACCCACAAACTTATCAGTCACGGGAAACACAACTTGATCAAAACGGGAGAGAAGCACGGTCAGAATGAATCTAGACAAAGCTACGGGCAGTTTCAAGGACACCACAATTGATTACTCGAACGTTATGTAACCAAACCCCAATTACCGTTATCCTTTATAACGCCTCATTAGTGTCATAATTACGCATTAATGTGTAACCATAGCAAGAGTCGTACATTATAAGAATCTCCTATATAAGGGAGGGGAATACAGCTTGTAAAGGCATCTGTTTCTCGAATACAATTAACTTCGATTTTTTATATTTCTGCAATACTGTTTATTATTCATTTTTCTCCATTACCTTGATTATCAGTAACTCGTATTCATCTTAAAAATAAGCTTTAGTCAAAGGGTCTAATTCTTTGGTTAAATAGATTGGTTCCATTACCGGGAATCTAATAATCTTTGTTTACTTTTCAAGTGATATCCTCTGAATTATGTCAAACTCCAACGACAACAACCAGAAAAGGAGTGGAACCCCAGTTCCATCGCCTTCAGAAACTCCACATGGTTCGAGGGAACAATCCCCAGAAAGGTCCAATAACAACAACGGTGATAATGATCAAACTGTGGAACAAGATCGTGTAAAGCAAATGATTGCAGAGTATGTGAGCCAAGCTTTGCAAGAATTTGCGAGAGGATTACCAGCAGCATTACCTACACCGCTGACGCCACCCCCTAATAACACCATCACCATGGAAAATCCTCAATCTGGGTTGGCAAACTCAGGAAGAGGAGATACTCCTAATGAATCTTTCGAAACAAGACCAAATATATCTAATAACTCAGAATTACAAAATTCACGGCTAACCATGCAGAAACAGATGAAGAAGCAGAACGATCGCATCGAACAAATTCATGGAGTACCACCTATTATCAAAGGCATCTATGTTGATAGATATTCTAAACAACCTTGGAAGCCAAGTGCGGCACCCTTGCCTATACCCAAGAAGTTTAAAATGCCTGACGTTCCCAAATATGATGGAACAACTGACCCACGCGACCATGTGACTGCTTTCACTACTGGGGTAAAAGGCAACGACTTAACAAAACAAGAGATTGAGTCAGTCATGTCAAAAAATTTGGGGAAACACTTACCAAAGGGGCCCTAACCTGGTATTCTCTTCTCCCTGAAAATTCTATTGACTCTTTTGCTGAGCTTGCAGATTCGTGTATAAAAGCACACTCTGGTGCACAAAAAGTTCAAAAGAGAATGGCAGATATATTCAAAATAAAACAAGGAGACACGGAACTACTCTGTGAGTTTGTAGACAGGTTTCGTGAGAAAAAATGCAGTTACCCAGGGTGACAGATAATTGGGCAGCCATGGCATTTGCAAGCAACCTGAACGATAAAAGCTCAGAAGCCACGAGACGACTTAAGGAGAGTCTAAGAGAATTCCCCGCTACAACATGGAATGATGTATATAACAGGTACAGTACTAAACTCAGAACGATGTATTTCCCCTACTCTCATGGGAGTGGGCCGTACGCCACGGCGGATTTAAAATGCACTTTTTGGTACGGGCCGTTCGATCATCGGTAGTGCATAGACATGATTATTATATTGAGAGGATCATTTATGGGACGAGCCGTTCGATCCTCGGCAATGCACAAAGAAGATTATTATATTGAGAGATGCACTTTTGGTACGAGCCGTTCGATCCTCGGCAGTACATAGACATGAGTATTTTATTGAGAGGTGCACTTTTAGTACGGGTCGTTCGATCCCCGACAGTGCACAAAGTCTATTATTATAACGGCTCAACCCGGTTGTCCTTATCCCGTATGCGCATGCTAAATTGTTAAATATTTTTCATGATTTTAGAAGAAATTGTGGATTTATGATATTTGGGGGAAAATAAAGAGGAAATTGTTTATTTAAGATATTTTTGAAAAAATGAAAAAGTGGTAACTGGTTGTTTATTTTCAGTATTTACTTAGGTTTCAGTGCCTTATATATATATGTTGTTTTACTACCTTCACATGCCTATTGTGTTCATATTATACTGTTAATTAATTTGTTGGCCCTTAGTGAGTATCTAATTCGACCTCTCGTCACTACCTCTCTGAGGTTAGGCGGGCGACTTACTGAGTACACGTTGTTTTTGTACTCNGTTTAATGATTGTATAAATTCTTAGAAATCTTCCCGATACCTCCCAAGGAAAATCTCGAATTTGGATCCCAAATTGACGGGTTAGTGTGAGCTTATCCATGCGATTGTTCATGTACTTGTGACACCGGGTTCTGGGATATGTTTGCTAAATTGTAATATTTAAATCACTATTCTATTCGACAGATTTTATTTACTTAATATGTAATAAAGTGAAAGGAAATGTTTTTCATAAATGTTAAAATAAAAATAAAAAACGAAATTGTTTCAATTAATTAATGATTGACTTGCCTGACAATGGTGTCCGGCGCCATCACGACCTTAAAGATTTTGGGTCGTGACACTATTACTTTGCTAATGTATATCACTATTGTCCAATTTACCATGCATATTGATCCACGAAAGAATCTCGCCTTTTAATAAATCAAAACAATAATAATATACATAACTTAATAATAATTATATCAAGATTAAGAGAATAAATACATTTAATGGCTAGAGAATTTATTTTATTAAGTTAGTATAAAATACTTATTTGTACTTGGTCCGTTCAATACATACAAAATGTACTAGCACAAGAAGATGGAATTAAATCATTCCCATAATCAAGATAAATTATTGTGCTACAATTATTCCTGGTGGTTTGTCCAATTCCATCATTAGATTGTGAACATAATCTTTATACTTATAAGAACCGATGATTTAATCTTTCGTGTATAAGCTAAACTCTATACACTAAATCATCTATTATATAAGTAAAGAGTAAACATATGATCTATTTAAAATTTAATTAAAATTAAATAAATTATTGTTTCATAATAAATAATATCCAAACTAAATCCATAGTTAATAGTTTATCTCCCAATAATTTTGTTGTGCACTAGTCTATGCAGTCTCACTGTTACGAATGAGCACGAGCGCAGGTCTCCTTTGATCAACAATAAGGGCTTAGAGGATTAGGTGAATTTAAATAAGAATGAATACCTTTTGCTTCAAGTTTCAACTAATTCAATAACGTCAACTAATGCCCTTGAGATTGAGTTCGTTCAGCCATTAAATATATTAAACGTTTTGTAGCAATACGTTTGTTATTAAGATTTTTCATTTAGTATAAAGAAAAACTTAGGAGTATTAGTTTGAACTTCAAATTTCATACATTAACAGTCTACATTACTGAAGTGCCCTAAAAGTACGTCAATTGGTACGTCTTATTTTTTTTTTTAATATACCGTGTCAATTTTGTGTTGCATGAACCATGAAGTTTCTTTTGTGTCGTGCTAATTTTCTTATTTACTAATCAAAACTTATTAGTACCATCAATATTGCAACTAAAACAAATTGTAAAAGCTCTACGGAAAGAATATTTTAATTGTTCTATTAGAATATCTAACAATAAGGCATATTTAAGTGCGAATTATGCACAACAAATATCACTATATATGTAAATTGTCAAAATTAAACCTTCAATTTAGCTATTTCTCGTCCTTTTTATAATGTCCATCTCTAAAGATATCTTTCTGACATATGCTATTCAAAAGTGTGACAATATTAGTTCAATATCAATACTCATATCAAATAAATAAATGATAAAATGTAGGGGTAGTATATATGTTTATTTCAATTCCGGAATAATGTTTCCTTTAGTGGTAGTTTGGTTTAAAGACAATTTATAGTGGGATTAATTATGCCGGATTAAATATATTTGGATTAGTTATGATACAATTAATTATCCTAGTATAATTTTTTATTGAATGTTTAGTATGTTGTATTAATCATGAGATTGTCAATTTTATTACTTTATCATGTGATAACTTATTCTGGAATTACTATCCCACCCTCTAGCTGGTATAAATTATCCTTGTATTATTTTAATTTTGAGATAACATATTCCAGAATTAATAAGGAATAGGATGATAGTACCCTCTGAACGGTCTCGTGACGGCACCTAGTCTCTACGACTAGGTAAGCCTAAAAATTTCGAAAAATAAGACAAAACAATAATAGAAACAGTAAAAAAGAAGCAATATTATAAATTTTTGCCGCTCGACATTTACAGCTTTTATTTTCCGAAACCCGGAACGTCACAAAGTCACAAACTCTGAACTATTGTAGCTCTATACAAAGGAATAAGGAAAATGTATCTATATATCTTCTATATCTATACTGGAGTGGAAGGGGACTCATGAGATTCTGCGGACGCGGCAGAATTACCTCGCGGTCTCCTGAACAGCTACTAGGGTACTCCTAGCCACAGTGTTGTGTGCTGGTACCTGGATTTGCACACGGAAAAACATGCGCAGAAAATGGCGTAAGTACTCCACTTTCGGTACTCAGTAAGTGTCAAGCCTAACCCCAGTCAAGTAGTGACGAGGTCAGGTTGAGGCTCTACTGAGTTTTAAAACAAGTCAGCTATAAATTTAAACATTGAAATATAGATAAGCAATGATAAATGGGATTAATGGAAACTGGAAGAATTAATAACAGAAAGAGAGCCCTCGGCTCAGCAAAACATATATCTCAACAGTAAATATGCAATGCAGTACAAGGGGAAAGCTCTCGGATCTCAGTCCATAGTCCCAATTTAAATATGCTATGCAGTATATGGGGAAATCTCTTGGATCTCGGTCCGTAGTCTCAATTTAAATATGCAATGCAGTACAGGGGGAAAGCTCCCGGATCTCGATCCGTAGTCCAAATTTAAATATGCAATGCAGTACAGGGGGAAAGCTCCTGAATCTCGGTTCATAGTCCCAATTTAAATATGCAATGCAGAAGTATGTCGGATATGGCTTAATTAAACAGTTCAGGAAAAACAACATGCAAGAAAAAGTAAAACTATCTAAGCCTGGTGCAACTAGTAACAAATAAGAGGAAATCAAGTAAGGACAGGTAGGCATGCTTATTCTTAAGCTAACTACTCAGTTAAGACAGGAAACAGTAATATAGGAATGAAAAGGAGTGATGCCATGGAAGGAAAAGTGGAATTTTAGCAACAATGACCCGTGTACGCACTCGTCACCTCACGTACACGGTGTCCACGTAACAAAATCAGTATGAAAATACCTAAGGGGAAGTCTCCAACACAGAGTTAGGCAAGTCACTTACCTTGACTGCGCTAATCAACTCAATACAACGCTCTTGCCACGAGTATCCAACTCCGGGTGGCCCAAATCTAGTCAATTCAATTGCATAGTGTAAATATCATTTCAAGGAAATAAAATAGCTAATAAGTTCGAAGCTAATACGCGAAATTAGAAAATTCGCCCAAAAATTTCCTCAGGCCCACGTCTCAAAAACGGATAAGAATTATATTTACACCCATTCACTCACGAACTCACTCGAACAAGAATCATCAAAATCCGACGTCTAAATCTCCCTAAATCCTCAAATTTCTACTTGGGGAAGTTTCATCCCAATTTCATGGTTTTTCATCCAAATTCATTGATTATATTGAGGAAATTGATAGAGATTAATGGTATACAAGTGAATTAAGGTTAAGAAACATTACCTATGAATCTCCTCTTCAAAACCCACTGAAAATCGCCAAAACCCGAGCTATAAATCGTTTTTGGAGTTATGAATTTCAAACCCTCAGAATTTTGTATAAACAGCCTAGGGATACCGCACCTGCGACTCTTGGACAGCACCTGCGGAAAACCCATCGCAGGTGCGGAAAGTCGCTTAACAGGGTTGGGGCCTCACCTGCGGTCACGTGGCCGCATCTACGGTCCCGCACCTGCGGAACACAGACCGCACCTGTGCCACTAGCAGCCCCTGCCTAAATTCCGCATCTGCAAGCCCCAACTCCGTACCTGCGTGTCCGCACCTGCGGCTCCCCATTCCCAGGTGCGGAACACCAGAACCAGCAATGGTTCAGTTGTGTTCCAAGTTCCAAAATCACCCGTTAAGCCTCTGAAACACCTCCGGGACCTCAATCAAACTTATCAACCAGTCCTAATACTTCATTCAAACTTAGTCGAGCCTTCAAAACACATATCATAACATCAAAATCATCAATTATGCATGGATTCAAGCCTAAGAACTAATGAAATTTCCAAAATTCACATCCGATGCCGAAACACGTCAAACTCATCCGAATGACCTCAAATTTTGCACACAGGTCATAAATGACCTTACAAACCTGTTGTCGCTTTTGGAATTCCATTCCGAGTCTGATATCAAAATTTCACCTATCGGCCGAAATCGCCGAAATTCTAACTTTCGCCAATTCAAGCCTAAATCTACAACCGACCTCGAAAACATATTCCGAACATGCTACTAACCCCAAAATCACCCAACGGAGCTAACAGAGTCGACGGAATTCCATTCCGGATCCGCCTTTACACAGTTCTTGCTACGGCCTGATTTCAAAGGCTAAAATCCACATTTAAGGACTATGTGTCCAAAATCACTCCGAATTTTACCACTCAAACTATGACAAGTTTCAATAACATAAATAGACATGGGAGAAGTTGTTATTAGGGGATCGGGTCGCTAACTCTCAAAACGACCGACTAGGTCGTTATAGAGAGCAAATAGAACAATATAGTAATAGAGACAAAATGTATAGGAGGAGAATGTATAAGTTATCTTATTCAAATATGTTTCTTGTATGTACTTCATAGGATAAAGTATACCCTATTTATATGATATAAGATACATGAAAGGTTGCAAGAATACACCTAAAGGTTACAAATACTAAGTGATGAATTAACTAAGTACGTGAACGCAAATGGTTCATAGAATAGGGATGTCTAGGAGTATTCAATGGACATCCACTTTAACATATTCATGACACTCCCCCTTGGATATCCATCTAAAAGATAATGTGTCTCATTAAAACTTAACTAGAAAAAACCCAGTGGGAAAAAGTCCAGTGAAGGAAAAAGAGTACACACATCTTGTAATACGCATTGAGTGTTGCCTCATTAAAAACCTTACCAGGAAAACTCACTTGGGACAAAACCTTAGTTAAGAGAAAAAGATTACAACGCGTACTACACTCCCCCGATGAAAACTTTATTTGATATCTCGGAGACGATACATTCCAATCTTATGTCTCATCTTCTCAAATGTTGATGTTGGTAATGCCTTAGTGAATAAATCTACCAGATTATCACTTGAACGGATTTTTTGAACATCTATCTTTTTGTTGAAGATCATGCGTGAAAAAGAAATTTGGTGAGTGATGTGTGGCTAGAATTCATGATTTTAAGCATTATATACCTTGCATTTTATGTGATTTAA